>APFE031738913.1:40010-67716 GCA_000404065.3 Pinus taeda
TAAATGCATCTACTATACTTAAGCATAATTCTATGTTACATGAGAGCTACATTGAACAATATGCTCAAGATATAGATTCCAAAGATGTATATGCAACTTTAAGTCAAGGCAAACGAGTAGAAGAATTGGATTATCATGTAAAGGACCGACTCCTATATCACTATGGGAAGCTATGCATTCCATAAATTGAAAGAGTAAAGATAATTCGAGAAGCACACACTTCTCTAATATCAGGTCACTTTGGGGTAAGTAAAACAGTTGCACAACTGCAAAGATTTTGTTATTGGCCAAAAATGAACGAGACAGTTTCTAGATATTTAAGAGGGTGTACTATGTGTGCTAAAAGCAAGCCCAGCAATAGAAAACTAGGCTTGTACACTCCATTACCAGTTCCTTCTCATCCTTGGAAAAGTGTTTCCATGGATTTTGTTGGAGGACTACCTAAATCTAGGAAAGCTCATGATTATTTGTATGTTGTTATCGATAGGTTTAGCAAAAAGTGTATTTTGATACCTTGTAATAAATAGATTACAGTTGAACAAACTGCAAAACTATTCTTTCAACATGTGTGGGTTCATTTTGGATTACCCACTTCCATTATATCTAATTGAGACACCCGATTTGTGGGAAAGTTTTGGTCAAGTCTGTGGGAACTGATGGACACCAAACTGAAGAAAAGCACAACCTTCCATCCACAAACTGATGGCCAAACAGAAGTAGTCAATAGGACAGTGATCCAGTTGCTTAGGGGATATTGCAGCAAGCATCCTAAGCTTTGGGATGAACATTTGTGTTATGTGTAGCATGCTTACAACTGAGCAAAACATTCTTCTACACAGAGATCTCCTTGTGAGACCTATTTTGGTTTCACACCAAGGTCTCCTTTGGATTTTTTCTTTGGTAAGGACACAACAGTTGAGGGACACAATGATGTGGATGGGGAAACTAGGTTCATTGAAAAAATCCAAGAGATCCACCAGGCAGTACAGGAACAGCTGGAAAAGAGCTAGGCCAAATACAAGGCAAGGCATGACAAGCATCGGATGGAGCATAGTTTCCAAGTTGGTGATCAAGTCTGGTTGTATATCAGTAAGGACAGGATGCAAGGTGAAGGTAAAAAGCTAAAGCCTATCAGATATGGACCTTTCAGGATACTTGAGAAAATTGGTGAGAATGATTTTCGCCTTGATCTACCAGCTTACATGCACATCTACTTAGTCGTAAATGCAGACAACTTGAGACTATTTGAACCTTCGTTAATTGAAGATCTTGAAGAAGAGAGTCAATTGCCTTCTATTGATGACATGCTACCTGAATATCTTAATGAATTGTAGGAAGACATAGTTCTGGACAAAAAGGTGAGGACGACATGTAGGGGAGATGTTGAGTACCTCAGAGTTGGGCTCAAGGGTTCAAAGCCGAGCAATGCAAAATGGATAGAGATTGGACAAGTGAGACAATTGTACCCTCACTTAGTCAATGCTTGAAAACCAACTTTTGGTGGTCCAAAAGATTTTTCAGTGGGAAGGCCATGATCCGAATTGGATCCATGAAAATTATCAGAGTTCTATGACTGCATCAAATCATGACCGACTTCAAAAACTTGTGAATAATAAGCTATCAGGAAAGACCTCTGGATAGTGGTAGTTTGTAGCCAGCACGGAACAAGGAGGACCTCGGTCAAGGAGCACTGACCGAGGTCCATGGAGGCCACGCAGTGGCATGAACTAGCAATTGGGAAATCCAGATCAGGAAACAGAGTTTGTTTCTGATGCGCAATTAGCACAAAGTGCTAATTGCGCATCGCTGGGCAAAACCCCTTGAGAAGGAAAAGCCCCAAGTGCTCGATCACAAGGGGAACCAGAAAACCATCGGAAAAGTGCTTAAATGACAGGTGAGTCCCTCTCTCCAAAATCGGTGGAATATCAGAGGCGTTTCGGGCGGTAAGCGGATTTGTCAGAGAACCAAGCGATTCCATACGTTGAATGACACGTGTCCAGCGGATGAGAGAGAAAATTTCTCTCATCGCAAGCTAACATTCGAGCAAGTCACCCGTGTAATAAAAGTGATATCCGTAGGATCTAGAGGCCCCAGATCTAACGATGGAGATTGCACCCGATGGGAGACCGGATTTGGAGGGAGAAATAAGCTACAATGCATAAAGGTTTGAAGTCTGAATTGACCGTTGAGTTGGCGGATGAATCATTTCACAGAGTAACCAAAATAATGACTGTTCGAGGAAGAGCTGGCACTGAGTTCATGAGGGGACAAGTGGCCACCTCCCTATGAAACATTACGTAGTGGCGATGACGCAGAGGTAGGGAATTCCAAGTGGACAGAGGCAGACGATCTGAAGGGCCGAAAGAGGAAGCGAACAGTCAAGGGACAGATTGGCTTTAAGCCATGAATAGACAGAGAACAGAGACAAGGAGACAGTGAGACAGAGGAGACAGAATAGAGAGTGAAGCAAGAAGCAGAGAATAGAGACATCGAGCTAACCTGCAGAGCTAAGGCAACATCGAGCAGAGAGAACCAAGAAAGCTTGAGAGGTTCAAGCAATCCCTGTGAGGATATCTGTCGGGAACGGAGTACCAAATTGGACTCATCCCATTAAGACCAGTTGAGGTCGAGACTTAGTAAGGGGGGAGTCTATGCACTCTAGTGGCTTGGGGAATCTAAGAACCACCCTACTAAGCATCATCTATTTTAGGAGACTCAAATTGAGCTCCTCATTTTAAAAACTCTGCTTAAAGACATAATAAAGAAGGCCACCATTGAAAGCTGGACCAGGAGACGTAGCCTAGGAGGATTGGGTGAACTCCTTATTAAATTGTTGTGTTTTGCATTTGTTTGTTGTGTTTCTCTTACTGTTTTCCAGTGTTTTTGTATTTTGCAATCTTATCGATCTGTTGCCTAAGATAACATAGACACACACTCACACCAACACATGAGTCTGTAATACCTACATTAATTAATTAGCTGAGATCACTCACAATAGATTTTCACATCAGTGACAAAGGTAAGGAGGATGAGGATGTGTAGGTATTGCGCAGGTACCCAGTTTTATATTAGTTTCAGGATGTGTTTCCAGGAGATATTTCAGAGTTACCGCCTCACAGAGAAGTGGACTTTTCTATTCAGTTGGTACTAGGGGTAACACCAACATCAAGGGCACCTTATAAGATGAACACTCCAGAGTTAGTAAAGTTGAAGCTGTAGTTGAAGGAAATGCTTTACAAGGGATACATTAAGCCATGTGTATCGCCTTGGGGTGCACCGATATTGTTTGTGAAGAAGAAGGATGGTACTATCAGGTTATGAATTTATTACAGGCAATTGAATAAGGTAACAATCAAGAACACGTATTCACTATCGAGGATTGATAACTTGTTCGACCAGTTGAAGGGAGAAACAATATTCTCAAAGATTTATTTGAGATTTGGATATCATCAGGGACACATTAAAGAAGAGGACATTTACAAGACAACTTTCCGGACCAGGTATAGGCATTATGAGTTTGTTGTAGTTCCATTTGGTTTTACTAATGCTCTACCTACCTTTATGTGCTTGATGAATAGTGTGTTGCGCCCTTATCTAGATAACTTTGTTATTATATTCATTGATGACATTTTGATCTATTCTAAGAATGAGGAAGAGCATGACGAGCATTTAGCAGCAGTATTGAGATTATTGAGAGAGCATCAATTGTATGCTAAGCTTAGTAAATGCAGTTTCTTTCGAATAGAGGTACATTACTTGGGACATTTTATTTCCAAGGAAAGCATAGCAATGGATCCAGAGAAGATAATGGCTATCATGGAGTGGGAAACTCCTAGAAATGTGGAAGAGATAAGATCATTTATGGGGTTAGTAGGTGTTGCACTATATTTTGTCACACTTCCTGTTCTGCATCCTAAAGTGCCAAAATGTTGACAATTGTGAAGTATACTCATCATGAAACACATAATAAAACATCACTAAAGAATGGAAGAAAAACTTCCACGAGTCAATTCTGGAGAAGGTTGACTGAAAACCTAAATTTCAGGACCAACACTCTTTGCTCCACTGCTTGTTTGTGCTCATGGCAGGGTGCAGTTCTTTGACATAGCACTACCAGCATAGTTTTTGATATGAAATCCTGCATTGGACCTCTTCTGGCATGTTTTCTCAAAATGGAGGAGAAGATTTGCATGTTAGAAACTTTGAAAACAACGAGCTAGATGTTGTTGGGTAGAGATATGGCCGAGCTCTCCCATTTGGAGCTCTTGATCCTACATTTAAGGGTCTTCCCCTTGAGATGTGGACATTCCTCCTTGTTTTTTGGATCCCTAACTCCCTCTCCCTTCCTATAAATCAAATCCCCTCCATCCCTAAATGGTTGGTCATTGATTGCCTGCATTCTTATGCTAAGATTATGCCCAAATGTTGCCCATCTATCTTGGAGGAGTTCTTGAAGAGTCTTGGCTTGGACTTGGACATACACCAAAAGGAGTTCTCCAGCATCAAGGAAATTGTTGTATGCTTCCATTTTTTATTTATTAATATATACATCTTGTTAGTTAGAAGAAAAGCAGGACTAGGTCTCTAGATTGATGAATCGAATTTGGCCCAAGTGGCAAGATATGTAAAGAGATCTTTCTCTATAAATAGGTAGATCTTCGACTTTGTGAAGTGTTGATGAAGAATGTGAAGAACTGACCTTTTGTAATATTTTGATCCTTAAATACAAATTTTCAGTTACTTTGTTTATGTACCTAAGATTCATTTCATGGATTTTATGGCTTTTATTAGGGTTGTCTCTAGTTTCACATAGTGTCTTGATTACTTGGAAATCTCATTAAACTACTCCATTTCCTTCATATATTATGTATGACTGTAGAGGTTCATTTGTATTAGTTTAAAAGCTATAGATGCCTCATCTTCCATTAAACTTTGTTGTTTTATATCTCTGTAGTTTGACTCCATGCCCAATTGTAGTAGTAATCATGTTTTTCTTCACCTACAAAAACACAAAAATAAATCAGAGTTAGTCATCTGACTGTTTCAATTATTTCAAGAAGATTTGATAATAATTGAGAGATCCCTCTCAGGTTGGAAGGACTAACTTCCAATTCAAGTGGTTTGAAATAGTTACACTAGGTTAAAGGTTGAAGCAGCCCAATTATTTCTAGCCCAGTAATAACACATTTGATGTTCACTTTCCATAAATGTATAAATATTTATGCATTGAGCTTGACACTCCTTGATCTATCAAGTAGTTTATGTTTGGTATATACTATGTATGCTCTTGTATCTTGTATTATCCTTTGATCTCCCTTGCAGGTACTTAGACGCAAGGAACAAGCAAGGAGAGAGCCTGGAAGCTAAGGGATCGAAGTCATTATCAAAGGATTGAGAAATTAGCATTAGACTGAGGTAGGCTTCTCTCTCTCTCTTCATTTTTAAACATAAGTTAGGAAAGTTTGCATTAGTTTGTTTAGTTTGTTGCTAGACCGACCAATTGGGCTAGAGAGATCGCCTCTGTCCGCAGAGGGGATTTATCTTCACAACAAAATGGTGACTCCACTAGGGATTGAGATAGAATATGGCATGAAAAAGGAATACCTTAGTCGAACATGGCTAAGCGGTTCTCTTGGATATCATTTTCTACCTTTTCGGATTTAGGATACTATTTATGAAAAATGACCTTTGGAGTTTTCTTTTTCGCCTCTTTTTCAAACTCTCTAAACATGAAAAAGATGTCGAGTTTCACCTCCGTCAGTCTTGTAAAACTTAAACAACGCAGAACTTGTCACCATGAAGAGACAAAGTTTATCCTTCCTAGGACTCATTAAACTTACTAGGATGGATTCATCCAAAGGATGAACTTATACGACAAGCATATGCTATCCCCTTAGAGCTTGCAATAAAAAATAATGGGGTACTCACTAGAAATGGGGGCGAATGAAAGTGAACATCTCTTGTATTGTATAAAGGTAGCATGTCGCTCTTGAGCATGACACTTATCTATTGCTCTTGTCGGGTTTGGGTTATCCTCACTTCATCACTTTCCTTCCTAGGTTTAAGAAATCTATTTTTCCTCTCATCTGATTATACTGCGTTGTCATCATGGCCTATGATCTTATGATGGGTCAAATGCTTCCAAACTCCAAATTTGTGTTGTCGATATATTCAAGAGAAGTCCCATCTACATATTTTTTACCGCTTATACACTATTTAAATTTTCTTCCACAGTCCTAAATATCTACTCTAATACATATTTTGTTTCATGTCGATGATGTGGGATACATTATGGCCCTCCTTCGACAGATCACTTCCTATCGCCTTTAGCTCATTATCTAGGAAGATGGTCTAGAAACTCCTTTCTAGTACCTTGAAGCTTGCATGCCTCAATGGCAAGCTCTTCACATTCGATGACAGGTTCACATCATTGGCCTTCGATCGAACGAATTTGTAGGTGTTTGACTTCAAATTCATTATACACGCTTATAGATTGTGTTGTTGTACCTTGAGAGTCATTTTCATTATTGGTGGTTTCTCTCATGCATGTTAATGGTTTACATCTTTGACTGGTAGTCAGGTGGTTTTCTATCATGTTCGACTTCGACAAATCTATTCACATGGTGGAATTCATACATTGATCTGATCGAGATAGAGTTGAAGACATTGGCTTTCATCTAATAAAATCCAGGATGCATGGAGTTATGACTTATTCATGATTTTACACATGTTTCCCTCTATATGGATGGTTGTGACGATACCGTGGGTCCATATATATGATCCTTTTTATTTGGATGGTTGCGTCCATGTCGTTGATCCATGCACATGGTCCCTTCTATTTGGATGGTTGTGTCCATGTCGTGGATTCATGTATTATTATATGCTTATCCAAAGGTGCATCACTAGGCATGTTTATATCAGAGATATTAGATATGTATATGTATATGCTTGATTTGTAGGTCCCTTGACAATGTTTTTCTGGTTGTTGTTTGGACTTGTAAATCATTTCACCCATCACTCCCTATTGTGCCTTCATGCTTTAGGGGGGCATATGTTACATAGCATTTTGTCACACTTCCTATTCACTTCCTATTCCACATCCCAAAGTGCCAAAATGTTGAAAATTGTGAAATATACTCATCATGAAACACATACTAAAACATCCCTGAAGAATGGAAGAAAAATTGCCCTGAGTCAATTCTGGAGAAGGTTGACTAAAACCCTAAGTTTCAGGACAAGCGCTCTTTGTTCCACTGGTTGCCCGTGTTGATGGTAAGGTGCAGTTCTTTGACCTAGCGCTACCAATATAGGTTTTGATATGAAATCCCATGCTGAACCTCTTCTGGAAGGTTTTCTCAAAATTGAGGAGAAGCTTCGCATGCTAGAAGCTTCGAAAACAATGAGCTAGATGTTGTTGGGTAGAGATATGGTCAAGCTCTCCCATTTGGAACTCTTGATCCTACCTTTAAGGGCCTTCTCCTTGATATGTGGACCTTCCTCCCTCTTTTGTGGATCCCTAACTCCCTCTCCCTTCCTATAAATCAAACCCCCTCCATCCCCTCATGGTTGGTCATTGATTGCCTGCATTCCTATGTTGAGATTATGCCCAAATGTTTCCCATCTAACTTAAAGAAGGAGTGCTTGAAGAGTCTTGGATTGGACTTGGACATCTACCAAAAGAAGGTCTCCAACATCAAGGCAATGGTTGTATGCTTCCATTTTTTATTTATTAATATATACATTTGATGTTCACTTTCCATAAATGTCTAAATATTTATGAATTTATCTTGATACTCCTTGATCTATCAAGTAGTTTATGTTTGATATATACTATGTATGCCCTTGTATCTCATATTTTCCCTTGATCTCTCTTGCAGATACTCAAACATAAGGAAAAATAAAGGAGCGAGCCTGGAAGCTAAGGGATCGAATTCATCATCAAAGGATTGAGAAATTAGCATCATAGCAAGATAGGCTTCCCTCTCTCTCTGCATTTTTAAACATAAGCTAGGAAAGACTGCATTAGTTTGTTTAGTTTCTTGCTAGATCCACTCATTGGGCTAGAGAGATCACCTATGTCTGCAGAGGGAATTTATCTTCACAACATCAAGTTAATAGGAGGTTCATAAGGAACTTCTCTCGGATTTCATATCATATTACGTCACCATAGAGGCAAGGTAAGAAATTTGAATGGACAAAGGAATGTGCAGCAAGTTTCGAGTAGTTAAAGTAGTTATTAACAAACACTCCAGTCTTAAAGATTGCAGATCCAGACAAAGAGTTTGTAGTGTGTACAAATGCTTTCAAGAGAGGACTTGACAGATTCCTTATGCAGGAGAGACAGGTAAAGTGCTACGAGTCGTGAAAATTGAATAAGCACGAGTAGAACTATCCAACTCATGATCTTGAGTTAGTAGGAACCATTCATGCATTGAAGATGTGGAGGCACTATCTTCTTGGTAGGATGTTTGTATTGATGAGTGATCACAGTGGGTTGAGATACTTGTTTGACTAGCTGAATCTGAATGTCAGGCAAGCTAGATGGTTAGCCGTGATAAGTGAGTTTGACTTTGATATTAGGTACATCAAGGGTAAATAGAATAGGGTTGCAGATGCTCTTAGCACACGGGTATAGGTAAATAACATTGCAGTTATGAGTTCTTATGGGATAGATCTACAAGATTGGATCTTACATGCAGGTCAGCAGGATAACGGGTACATGGAATTCAGGCACATGTTACAATGGAGTACAGGTACAGGTACAAGTAATGGTATAGGTGCAAAGGATGTGGACTATCATCTCTCAGTAGATGGCTTGATCGGATTTAGGGATAGGATATATGTGCCAAACAATAGTGAGCTAAAGAATATTATCTTGAGGGACTTTCATACAAAACCGTATTTAGGCCACCCAGGTTACCAAAAGACATTGACCGCAGTAAAGAAGTTTTATCATTGACCGAATCTGAAGATGGATGTGGCAGAATTTGTTGTTAGATGTTTGGACTATCAACAAGTAACAGTAGAGTGTAGGCATCCAAGTGGATTACTATAGCATATTATGATTCTAGAGTGGAAATGGGAGGTAATTTCCATGGATTTCATTATAGGATTACTGAGGACATCTAGACAACATGATTCCATCATGGTTGTGGTGGAAAGGTTAACAAAATTAGTGCACTTCATTCCAATGAAGTCCACTTATTTAGTGATGCAGTACAAGTATTCTTCAGAGATGTGGTCAGATTTCATGGCGTTCTGAAGAAGATTGTGTCAGACAAGGATGCTAAGTTCACTTCCAAGTTTTGGAAGGAGTTGTTTGCAGGTTTAGGGACGAAGTTGGCCTTTAATACAACTTATCATCCACAGACAAATGGAAAGACAAAGAGGGTCAACAGGATATTGGAGGATATGTTGAGGATGTATGTGATGCACCAGAAGAGGAGATGGGAGGATTACCTTCTATTGGTTGAGTTCGATTATAATAATGGTTAAAAAGAGCCTTTGAGGATGAGTCTTTTTGAGGCACTCTATGGGTGGAGTTGCAATAATCCCATTAGTTGGAGTGATCCAGTGAACAAGGTGTTGATTGGACCAGATATGTTGGTAGAGATGGAACATGAAATGTAGATAATCAAGAAGAATATAAAGACAACACAGGACAAATAGAAAATTTATCCATATCTGAATGGGTTGTTTAAGGAGTTTCAGGTTGAAGAACAGGTGTACTTGTGCATCAAGCCCAAGAAAGGATCCTTGCCGATTGGGTCATGTTCCAAGCTGGCACCTCAGTTTTTTGGAGCTTTCAAGATACTTGAAAGGATTGGACAAGTAGCATATTGACTTGCACTGCCTCCAACATTGAAAGTCCATGATGTTTTCCATGTGTCATTGCTTAAGATGTTAAAGATGTTGATCATGTGATTGACTGGTCTGTATTGCAAGTGGAGCCAGAAGGAGAATTCCAGCCGTAACTACTGTGTGTATTGCAGAGAAAGATGCTCATGCTCTAGAACCGAGCAATCAAGCAAGTTAAAGTGTAGTGAAAGCACTTCGGGCCCGATGAAGCTACATGGAAGATGGTTGATCAGATGCAGGCAATGTATCCTTCCTTATTCACTGGTTGAGCGAATGTTTTAGTAGATGTTTGGTATGATGTTTTTTGTATGTGTATGTATATGTATATGAATGTAAATACTGCCATGATCTATGTTATAAAGCTCCAATAATCAATATGGGTGTCATGCCATTATGGTTATCATGTAGTTATGTTGTCATGTTGGTTTGATTCTCAACAGATTGATCATTGTAAATACTGCATCGAGCTAAGTTATAAAGATCCATAGGCAGTATTTTTTGCTTTCAGTAGTCTTGCTAATTGTATGTGTCATTGAACATTGAGGATAGTGTTCCCCCAAGGGGGAGGGTTCTGTAATAGCCCTAGTGAAAATTCCATGTAATAGAAGTTAATAATGGAAAAATAATAACCACAACTATGGGACACTTATTCCAAGTTGAATGTTGGGTAATACATCCCAGTGTGGGTGTTCATTTGGTTTATTATGGCTAAGAAAATTGGCAAAGGCAATGGCAAAGGATTTCGAAAGGAAAAATGGCATTAATTGATATTTTGTTTATGAAAATAAAGGAAATTAGGAGAAAAGGAAGGCCAAAGGTCACAGGTTGCATGTGAAGAGGAAAATGAAGAAAATAGAGGCCACATTAATAAGAAGGCTTCTGAGGATTAGTTCATGGCTTTTGGTTAGTTCAATTTTGGAGATCTCTCTCACACTCTTAGACACTTAGAGTTTTCTTGGAGCACTTCAACATTCGATCAAGAAAAGCAAAGAAGGCAAGAGGAAGAAAATATCAAGCAAGGAAGAGCAGGATCTAGCAACTACAACGAGATTATTTGCAGGTACCACTTTGCATGTGTTATTTCCTTGCTAGATTTAGCATGCATGGTTATGCATGTGTGTTCTTGGTTCTCTTGTTGTCATTGGCATAGATTTCTCTAGGTGTGGAAGTGTTTTTTAGCCTAGCCTTGCCATTTTTGGATGCCATTGGTGCACTGGATTCTTTTGTATGTGGTTGAGCTGGATTGCCGGATGGACTCAAAGCTGAGTGGGGTGGTCCCAGGATTATTCATAAGGCCTAGGAATCCTGGGATGGATTACATGGTAAACCCTGAATGTGAACACCTTGATTGAGCCTAGGAATCCCTTGACAAGTAATGATGGGATACACGGTAAATATCAGTGGTGAGTATCCTTGATTGGGCTTAGGAATCCCAGGATGGGATACACAGGAAAGCCCAGAGGGTGGAGACCTCATAGGCCTAGGAATCCACTAATTGGTAATGGCGGGATACATGGTAAAGTTGAGAGGTTGGGATGGACAAATTCCTCACGGTGTAGGTGGAGAGATCTGGTGGAATCCAGTCTTGTTTTGACCTAGTGATCTGACGAGGATTGTGGTAAAGCCTGGTTTTATTGATGAGGGTGAGGTGGTGTAGCCTCAGGAAGCCCTGGTTGAGTTTTGGTTATGAGTCCCACACTCGTTCTTGGAATATAGTATGGGGGTGATTGGCTGAGAGCAAGATTTGGTTGAACCAATCTATGGTTAGGTGGTATGTGGAAGTCTCAAACCTACTTGGCCTAATGATTCAATAATAAGAATTATTTCTCCCTAGTATTTTATGAGAAAATGTACTGGTTCATATGAGGAATTTATGGTTGATGTATCCTTGTTATTTTTGTTGGTTATATGTTGGTTATGAGCATGTTTATGATAGTGATGATGTATGGCTCTCATCATGTTTTGATTTGTAAATGAATGTACAATGAATATATGACCTAATAGATGATAATGCAATTAATGTGATAAGGCATCAATGCTTCCTAGAGATTCGTAGATAAGTATGAGACCCCTATGCTCATATCTATTGTTATAACCTGTAAAATGCATACTTGTGACATGTTTGACGAAATGCCTGTCATGGTTAGTAGGGGTCTATCCAAGTCTTTAATCAAGTATCTACATTTGTATCATTGTTTCGATGTTACTCTTCATTCCTAGAAGTTTCATAGAGTTCTGGGCAGTGGCCTGAGTCCTAGCCCTGAAAGAGTGGCACAAAATCTAGGGTCATAGGCTCAGAACTAGCTGAAAAGGACCACAGTTTCTTGCATGCCAATGTTGTGAGAGCAACTAGAGGGCCCCAATCACATGCATGCCCATGTCATGGGAGCGGCTGAGGCTCTAGGTTGTGAAATTTCATTTTATATTAGGGGCTAGTGATCCAAGTAGATGTTGGTGGCCACCCACCTATTCCACTTGGACCCCCACCACTATCTCTTTTAGTTTTTCAGTTTCCTTAGTTGTACCATAGTTTACTATTTTGGCAGTTTTTCGGGTCGTGAAATTCTGGAGACGTTTTGAGGCCCTAAAAGAAAATTTTTGGGAAGTTTTACTCCTCAAAAAAGTCTTTCTAACGAGTATTATGCACATCAAATGGAGATTGCATGCCAAAGTTACGACCCCGAGAAGTTAATGTACCAATTTACCCAAACGAGGCCCATAGTTTTGGCGCTTCATCTCCTAGGGTTAGGTTTTTGGATGTTTAGGGTTTTTCATTGGTTCTCAATAATAAATAGGCCTTTGAGCCTCATTATAACACAATTCAGAGGCATGTAGTTGCCACATCTCTTCTCAGAGATAAGCTACCATTGCCCAAGCTAGTCTTATTTCCATTCTATTTGTAAGCATATTTCAACATTTGATATTAATGAAACGAAGTGTTATTTCTGTTGTATCTCTGTATTTATGGATATATCTATAATTTGTTGTGTTCCTCTTTAAGTTCCGATTATCTAGTCACCTGGATGGGGTGGATGGCTCCTGGGGGTTCTGTGTTATGTGTAGAAGGTCAAATTGGTTGTGTTATGTCAGTTCCACTTCCTTAAGGTGACTTAGGAGGTTGAATGAGATTGTAGTAGCCTCTTGTCACATGTTTGCCCCAACATACCAGTTAACTTAGCTAAATGCGGGAGGAGGGTATTACACATATTCATAATATCTCCTTGATTTGGTGACTAGAATATTTATAAGAGAAAGTTTCCTCCCTTATTTCATAAATTCCAACTCTTATTCCCCTACAATTTCAGCAAACAAGAAAAAAGATTTCAGATCTGCTAGCAAATTATGGTTGTCTTAAAACATCTCTACCAATGGTGTCAGCCCAGAGCCTCCTACCGAATTCTCCCTTAAAAGAAGAATGTTGGCAAATGGCTCTCAAGGAATGACCATCCTTAGATGGGGTGACTATCTAGGGAGAGTGGGGGGTGGATTTCCTGCCCCACCTAGCGACTAGGTCAAGGGACATGACAATGAGTCCAAGGATGATTAATGAAAACATGAGCAAATACATTATTAATCACCTACCTCGACAATGGTAACACAATGTCATGTGTTGGGAGATCATATTAGTGAGGCTCGAGTGAAGAGCAAGAAATGCAAGTTAAAAATCATGAAGGTTTATCGATGGATACTAGTTAAGAGTTTGGTTGTCAAGGAAGGTAGTAGGGCCCTGGGATAGTTAAGGCATGGAGGAGTGAGTTGGTATAAGGGTTATATGAAGGAGGGATAAAGTTCTACATGGGTGGCTAGAATTATGGGGCCTGAGATATAGATAGTGCAATAGGATGTTCATGCTCAAGCTAATTTTCTTGGTAACTGGAGTCTCGAGGAAACAAGTAATGTTGTTTATAATTCTTATCTTGATAATTTTCAGTCAATTTAGTGTAATGGAGTCCATCTAGGTGAAGAATTGGAATAGGGCGGGTGTTAGAATCTTCCTCAACTTGTTCTTTGGGTAACCTATATAGTTTTTTCCTTTCTTATCCCAAGGAATTCAAGGAAATTGGGATGGGCTTTGTTCAAGCTCAATGGGGTAGATCTGCATGGTGAATGTGAGTATATTGTCTGGCAATATTTGATGGGGGTCATGTGTGGTTCTTATGGCTATTTCTCTCTGTTTCTTAATGGGGGTAGTTTTTTTCTCATCTTGGGGCATTAATTCTTGTTTTGGTTTCTTTGGGTTTCAAAATAGTGTGGATTTAAGGTATTGTAGCAAGTCCAAGAGAGTTGTTGAGGTGGCTAGTTGGTTGAAGCGTGGTGCATGTGCATTATATGACTGATGAAGGGTGTGGTTCTTGAAGTGAAAGGTATTTTATATAGTTGGATTGCCCTCCGAGATAACCTATTTTATGGAGGAACATATGAGTAGAAATTAAATAGTGGGTGGTATCATACATAGTGGTGAGAAAGATATATCTTTGTTGCAACATTTTTCTTATTATTGTTTTATTGGTGATTTTTCAACCTTGAGTAGTAGAAGGGTGGCATTGTCCATATATGTAGGAGGACATAAGTTGGTATTGAGGTGTTTTTGTATCCCCCTCTCCACGATGGTTGGTTGTCTTCTCCATCAGAGTGTTCTTCCCCCATGCTAATTACCTGAGTATCTTTACTTCTTTATTTTCTGTTTGTTGTTTTCTTGAGGCTTGTAACTCTCTGGCTATGAAGTCTGAGACATAGAATCCTAGTGTTTCTCTGACAAATAAGCTATTCATGCTACACCAATGAGCCAGGGTAAGGTAGGGTATCATGTACTACTAAGAGTATGCCAAATGGGGACACTCTTGCTTGCACCATAGAATCGAGGATTTTTCCTTACAGTAGTGAGATCTCACCCCTAACCATATTTAAGAATATTTTTCCCAAGCTAAGGGGGAAGCATCAAACCAAATGAACTATTTTTCTAAGACCGATATTCAGAATGGGCAGGATCGATCCGGGACACCTGACATACGTGAGGCAGATTTAATCAATATATGTAAAAAATGGATTTAAATTACCAGATGAAGTTTCCACTGGAGAGGATCATCCTAGACATACATGAGTCATCTAGAGATATGCTAGATTCCCTCAAGCACCTACAAGAATTATATGTGAAAATGGAGAGAATTGAAAAGTATCTTAGCATCCCATCGGACTCAGGGGGTGCTCCAGAGGTACCTATGGTGCCTATCTCGGTGGTAGGATCGGATTTGGAGCCCTTAGCTTAATTGGGTCTTGGTAATTGGTTTTGTATTTCTATATCCAACTCTCATGGTTTTGGTCGATCTTAGATAGTATGTTTTCTATGGTTTGACTCAGTTTGTGGATTTTAGTTTTCAGTTATTTCTCTTATTCTTAAGGAGAGTTCATTTTTGGGTATGGTCTGGTCTCCCTTGTGAAAGACTGACTCACATGTACTTCATGATGCAATCCCATGTTTTTGAAGTAATATAATTTGAAACCAAAAAACAATATGAATAATAAATTACTAATATCTTTTTATTTTAAATTTAATATTATATTTAATAAAAACATTAAATTGTATTTGATATAAATTACGTATCAAATTTAATGAAAAGTTAAATGAGAAAACCATTATATAAAAAGTGTAATATGCAACGTTGCTACTTAGTACCTGTCTCTTATCCAAAACATAATTGATAGTTAAATCAAAGTAAAAAACAATAAATAACTAAAATTACATATAGATAAATGCTTTCAACAATGAAAAATATAAATATTAAAATGGAGTTTCTTTATTTACATAGTTATTTGTTGTTTGAATTGATAACTATTTTAATTTATTATTAATATTTTTTTACTCATTCCTTATTGATATTAAGTAAAATTATTTAATTAAGTCTGCACATTTATAGGGCTTGGAGTCAGTCCTAAAACTATTTCTTCTTGGCTAAGAGTTCGTCTTCCTCGGACGTAAGGAAACAAGTTAATGTCCCAAGACCCAGAGGCATCTGGAAGGAGTGAAATATTGCCCCCTTACAGACCACCAACGGGTTATTGCAAGTGGCATGTTTTTTCTTGATTAACAATCATGAGTCTGCTTGCATTTGTGGTTAACAGCCAGAGATGGTTGTCCTCAATGCTGATTTGACAACTGAGTTATGATAGGTTTTCCCACCTGTGAAAAAATGTCTGCACATTCACATTTTTATTCCTTATTGGTCCCTATTAAGGCAAGACTCTAGTAATCTAATTTCCCGCTAATCACTATTAGTTTAACATTGACCAATGCAAATTATAATGTTTAACTTTGAAAAAAATATGTTTATTTTTCAATATTATTGAAAAAATAAAGGTGGAAGGAGGGGGAGGGATTATCATTAATCCCAATGGAATTATTGAAATTAAGTATGCATGGGTGTTAGGAAGGAAAACAAACAATCAGGCTGAGATGTATGACCTCTTTCAAGGTCTTCATATATCAAAGGACAAAGGTATCACAGACATTGTCATCCTAGGAGACTCTTTAATCTTAATTCAATATCTCATCAAGAAAGGAAGTCAAAAATACAACTCATTGGCTCAAGTTCTCCAACGAATTAGAAATTTTCTGGACTCCTTCCATACAAAAAATTTCTTCCATATCCTCAAAATTCACAATGCAGAGGTTGACTTGCAAGCAGATAAAGCTTGTTCCTTGGATGAGGCCAATATTGTTATTAATTATTTTAATGGTTCTTTCCCTATTCCCTAAGGTTTCATGACTCGCCCCATTATCCCTTCCCTTATTATCCCTTCCTCTTAAACTCTCTAAAATGGTGGCATCCCCCATGTATAGATTTCATATCGCTCATTGATGTGACCCATCATGCATTTCATATTCATCAAGGATCACATGTGTATTGCATCTACTTTTCCCTTCACAAAATTTGGTTTCGTCCTCCATCTTGGTTAATAATGAGGTTCATTGGTCAAAGTACATGGAAAATTAATAGTTTTAGATCCATAAGCGTGTCACTGATTGAAGGTTATGAGGATAAAGTTGGCTCTAATTCGAGTATTATTTCCATGTCATTGTTGGTTCCTTGGTTTTCTTTTCCACCCTAATGGCCTAATAGTGGTATGCTCGTTTCAATCTTTGTTGTGGTTCCCTAGCACTTGTCTGTCAGAAAGATATATGAAGGGTTTCCCTGCTTTAGTATTCTACTGTTAGTTCAATTTAATGCTCTCCGATCGGTTGGTCACTTCTATTCGTGGGAAATTTGGCGTTGTGGCCTTGCGGGTTCCCATTTTTTTCCTGGTATCACTTCATCCCTCCCTCTCTTTTGTTTTTTGTCTGGGTAGATTTTTGGGCTAACTTTTCTATGGGTTTTTTTAGATTTGGTCGTGTGGTCTTTTCTTGGTATATGTTTGTTGGGATTTCTTGTATCTGTCCCAAAAGATTGGTTTTTATGAGTAATAATGCATCTCCGATCTGGAATCTTATTATTCCTTGTTATTCCCTATTGTCCTTAGTTTTGCACCTCCTTCCTAGTCTTCAACTCCAGTATGTTATTTTGGCCTTCTTTCCAGGTCTTGAGGTCCAAAGAGAAATGAGAAGCAACTCGTCTTCTCCCACTTCTAGCCCCTTCTCTCATTGCATGCAAGCTCACGAGGACTTGAAGAATGTTGATTATGATTTGCAGGTCAAATATTGCCAATTATACAATAGCCATATAGAGCAATCAGAAAAACTCATGGCCCTTCAACAACAAATTTCAAGGATGAAGGACAAAATGGATGCGTTCCGAGCTCTTTTTGTTGATCTCAAGCTCAAGGCTGAACACAATTCAGACAATACCTTAGCAGAGGTGCTTCCTAAGAAGATGAATTTTGATTTGAACAAGCATGCCTTCGATGAAGACTAGATGTTAGCATATGGTTTAGTTTTGATGAAAGTAGGAGTCTTATGGTTCCTCTATTTCTCTGAGCATGAATTGATCCAAGTCCCAGACTATAAAGGTTTTGTAATGAGCTCTGTAATGGGCTTTTGGATTTTTGAATATGGATCAATGATGAACACTTGATTGTAATCTCGTTGGTATTTGCTACGACCGGCTGTAGAATTATCAATAATATTACTCATTTTTGTTTAAAAAATATATACTATTGAAAAAAATATTTTTCAATCATTTGATTGGACCATCAATTTGAAGGTCTTATTGCAGCCTTTGTGCCATGTGCATAATTGCCTCATATTTTTTTTTCCATAATTTATGGATATAGTTTCAATATTTATGCCGTGATTTTTAAATATTTGTGCAATGTTTTTTCATTGTTAATCTTCATAGGAAAACCATGTAAAATTAAAGTCCTTGAAAATAACTCATTCTCAAGTAAATAAACTATTTACCATCTGTTATTTCCCACCGTAATTTTAGCAAGTATTTGCATAAAAAATGAATAGGAACAAGATTGAAACAAATATGCCTGCCAGGAGTTACTGCCTACCATTATTTTTGTTTTCTTCAACTCTTTAACATGTAAAAGTGTAAATATGCAAGCTTAGTAGGGTTAATACCCACCAAAAATTTATGTGAGTCCTTATCCCTTAGTAGGCAATTAAGGGATGAAAGATTTTCATGTTTGAACATAAACAATCTTGCTTATTTTATATAATGTTTTTTAAGGATATCAAAAATAATAATATTTTGTTCATATGTTTAAAACAACATGAAAAACACAAGAATCTTCTCCCAAACAAATACATTCAACACATATACTACATGGCTCAATGAGGCTATTATGCCAAAGCTTACAATTTTATAATCTAAACAATACCCTAACTGTTTGGATGAAATATATGTATAGAGTGTTTTATAGTGTTTCTTGTGTTGTTTTAATTTGTCAATTTTTTTGTGTGTCATAACAAGTTTTTAGATTTTCTATTCCTTCATATATGGTTTAGGGTTGTTTTCATTTTGTAATTCGTTAGATATTTCAACAACAAGCAATATTTTATCACAGTTTTGCTTTCTATAAGCATCTGGGTACTTTGTGAATTGCAGTCCTATGTTGCTTGTGACTTCAAGAAATATTGCAACAACTATAGATCTTGTAATTATATCATGCTCTATAGAAGAATTTTGACAGGCACTTAGGTTGTTAAATATATTTTTTAGCTAGCCTGGTAGAAAATAAAAGAATTTAGGGTTTGATATTACCTTGTATGCATATATCATAACGTGCTCTTATGGACAATATGAAGATAACTTTCATTAGAAGGAAAATACTTTTCATTTTATTGGGATATAATGTATATACAAAGAGCAATGTTGAATTTAGGGTTTTATATTACCTTGTATGCATATATCATAATGTGCTCTTGTGGACAATATGAAGATAACTTTTATTAGAAGGAAAGCACTTTTCATTTTATTGGGTTATAATGTATATACAAAGAGAAATGTTGTCCTAGGTGAACTGGTACCCACACTTTTTCATATGTTACATTTGTGACATCTCTAATAGATTTAAAAATAAATTTCTTAACACTTTTAACAAACATTGAATACAACTATTAAATATTAGGTTCCAAATAATTTGATGTCGTGGTTGTTTACAATGATTTTATCTGTCTCAATATATTCCATTAATTGATGCTATTAATACTTGAGTTTTTACAAGATTAAATATTGTTACAATATGATTACAATGGGTTTGAATCCTTATGTTAACGCAGCAAGGATTTCTATTTATTTTTGTAAGCTTGGTAGGACCTTTCTTTTCATTAATATAAAAACACAGGCAAATTACATTCATATGTTGAGTGGTTAGGTGGCCTCAACCTTCTCGATGGGAAACTAGGTCTATTGACCACCTAACGGCATGATAAGCCATCCAAAAAAAAAATAGAATAAGTCTATCCATCCATGCCATAAAATTTTTATTTTCCTTAAACTACCTAACATCTAAATAACCATATACATACGAAAGATATTGAAAAGATAAAAACTGCTACATATACTAATAAGTAAACTATAGGTGATATGCCAAGCTACTCGTCATATGTTGAGTCAACTAGAGTCGGATACTTGACACTTGACCTGGGTAGTTCATATTGTGGAATGCATGGGATATTCCTTTCAATACGACTAAGGCAGTCGCTTTGCTGATGTAGCTGAAATTTGATTTGTTGGAAATCTTTACTATAGTCCAAGAGACCCTGAGCGTTCGTGGCCAATCCTGGGGGGATATGCTCCAGGGCTTTAAACAGGAGGCCCTTTAACAACCAATACAAGTGCGTGATCTATTTATATTGGGTAACCTGACCCTGAGAATGCCCTGTATTAGGCACCAGGGTCTACCAATCATCTAAGTCAAGGTCTAGCAATCTCGCTGTCTCATTTAACTCTACTTCCTATTTAGCTATGAGTTGACGAACTGGGGTCGAGCCTGCGTTATACACAGTGGTTGTTTCTTCAATAATCCGGGAGATGGACTTACATCCATGTGATTTACTAGAATATGTGTTGGGGTTGTTGGAGGTACTGGACGAATTTGCATTCTTCCCATGCCCACAACAGCCTCGCTTGGTCTAACTTCTTCCAAAAGCTGCTCAAGCCATGATGCACCACTAATAACACAGATAAAACAAACTGAAACCCCTGAATTGATACCCTAATTACCAACCTGAAATGAGCCACAACTCATGAGCAGAGTGTTGTCGAGGGTTGTATTTGAGAGGACCTGTCAAGGGAATCAATGGTGAGAACCAAACCCATACAAAACCTAATGGTGGCCCCAATTGCAGCCCCATAACCCTACAAATAAGGCGTCCCAATTTTCAAAACCATGATTCCAGTAACAATCAAACCAGCAAAGTGCAGAATGGCCATCCAAACCATTGTTTAACAGAACCCTGAGAATATTCGGGACATTGCCACAAAATGCCAAAGGAGAACCATGGTTATAGTGTCCGTGACAAAACCAGAAAGACCATAAGCAACCCGTCAACCTAATCAATAGAGCACCCATACGAGCCAACAAAACTCCATATAACATAGACACGAGAATAAATAAAACTAGATAGCCTTCCAACAATTTAGAGACAATCATACAAATTCCCAGAGAATACATTTCCAAACCCATTTTGGACAAATCATATCCCTTCTCCCATGAAAACCGCAGACAAGAAGAGCACACCATGACAAAGAAATAAGTTCAAACACTGAGAACATACCCGAGATTGATGACCTGAACCCACAGTGATTGAACCAGAACCTCGCAACTATCTGCCACAACAGTTCGTCGCAGGTTGTAGGGATGCTCAAGTCGAGACTTATTCCATGCACAAACACATAACGAAAACTTACCAAATTGAATATCGAAAAAGCTAGGAGCATGCTACGTGAAACCAACCTTTCCACCTTCATAAATTACATTGATTTCCTTGAGATGTGTTGCCACCGCTCCATGTGATACGAGCATGTGGAGGGTGGCAACGGATCGCCTTGGGATCTAGGAGATGTCCTTCAAACTGTACTGTGATTGCTATTAAACCACACGCATCCCGATCAAGGAGGTGAGGATTAACATTTGACTATACCTACAAGATGGAAATAAATATACCTCTAGGGAGTTGCAACCTATTATTATTTATGTTTTCTTTAACGTTTTAACATGTAGGAGTAAAAGTGTAAATGTGCAAACTTAGTTGTGGTTACTACCTATCAAAATTTTATTCAAGTCATTTTTCCTTATTAGGCAATAGACTTTTCCACTTCATATATTAATTTGCAAATTTTCTAAAAACATAGCATCCACTTAATTGGCAAGGACTGCGCTACCCTGTAGCACTTGTTAAAGTATTGAAGAAAACATAAATAATGGTAGGCAATGACATCTCTTGGTCAGTGTACTTATTTACTTCTTGTTCCTGTCCATTTTTTATGCAAATACTTGCTTAAATTATGGTGGTCAATTATCTACATGACATTATGTCATGCAAAAACTGCAATAACAATAATTATAACTACAGTTGGTGAATACAATTCATTTTTTAGGTTTTTTATTTTTAATATAATTTTATATCTGACATTTCAATTTAAAACCACAAAAAAATAGTCACCAATCAATTAAAAAAATATAATTTACATTTTTAAAATTAAATTTAATGTTTAATTTTTTCAAAAAATTAATAAACTTCATAGAATCTTTTAAAATTTTCAAAATTAATTAAAATCAATTTTGTTTGACCAAAATAAAAAACAATATACCCTACATTAACAAATATAAGTTAATAAAAAATAATACATATAAAATGACCTATCGCTTACTATAATAACAAACCATTTAAGCCCCAAGAGTTAGCTCAACCGGTCAAGTTAGTGCCTCGCCAATCGGGAGGTTACAGGGTCAATTCCCGAAAGCTCTTGGGGTCAGGTCAGTAAATAGGCCGAGGGGTGCGACCCCCTTCGGGTTGTGTGTCCACCCTAGCGTTCTCCGAACCTGGATGTAGGCCGAGGGGTGCGACCCCCTTCGGGTTGTGTGTCCACCCTAGCGTTCTCCGAACCTGGATGTAGCGGACCCACTGACCATAGAGATGTAGCAAACCCACTGACCATGAATTCCGTGAACCAGAAAATAAAAATAAAAACAAAAAAATAACAAACCATTTATCAATTATAATTTAATCTAATAACTAAATTAATAAAAAAATTAAATATAAACCATTATAATCATTATTACCATTACAATCACCACCTCTTCACAAATTGATTTATATTTATAATAGATTTCACTTTCCAATAATAGTAAAAAGAAAACAAAACTCAAAATTATTAAAAAAATTGTGAATATATATATATATATAAATAGTATGGAAAAAATATATTTATTATGATTATATATTGGATGAAAACAAAACAAATAATATTGGGAAAAAATTGACCTTTTCCAGCAAAATCTAAAACCAATAATACGTTTATTATTTACATTTATCATATATAATATTACTTAAATATTTATAAGTATTAAAGTATGTTTAAATTTAATTTTAATAACATATTGATTTCTTTATAAATATATTTTTCAGTTTCCCACTTTCCCATATCAAAAAGTAAACTAAACTCAAATTATTAAAAAATTGTGAATATTAAAATTTTTATGAAAAAATAAATAAATTATTATATATATATGAAACCAAAAACAATAACATTGGTAAAAGATGACCTTTTTCCAACCCAATCTAAACCAATAATACGTTTATTATTTACATTTATCATTATAATATTACTTATATTTAATATGTTTTAAATTTAATTTTATTTAAAAAAATGTATGTAATATTATATAGTTATTTTATATTTAAATATTAAATTGTTTAAATTCGGTAACGATGTTTTAGAGTATTTGTTTTTTATTATTGTAATATTATTTTAAAATTTTTAATTGATTAAATATGCATTATATTAAGATAAACATTTTTGTTAAGGTATTTTTGTAAATCATTTTTATGTGGTAGTTTGTTTGTTTGTTGTTTTTTTATATAATATAAATATTTTTGTTAAGGTATTTTTACACAATATTTTTATGTGTGTTTTTGGGGTGATTTTTTTACAAGTTAGTTTTATTGAGATATTTTTATTAGTTATTTTCATTATGGTGTATTTTGCAATTTTAATTTATGAGCTTAATATAATCAAGTGCATATATTTTTTCTCTTGGGTTTTGTTTTCTCTCTATTTTAATAATTTAATTTAGATAATTAAACACATTTACAAGAATCTTTTAAAAGGAGACTTACCAAAGTAATCTCAAATAATCTTTTTGAATACATAGAGTCATTAGAGAAATATAGAGAATACAAAGAAGCCAAATTTCAAACAAAGTTAGTAATATGCTTATAATAAGTTTCAATCATCTAAAGACAAGTTTCAAAATAAATAAATAGATAAAATAATATTGATAATGAATAAGTTGCAGAAACTAGAGATTAGATTATAAGAAATGGAAAAATAAAGCCAAGAAAGAAGCAATAAACCTAAGAAGAGGATGTTGATCATTTAAAAACCCTTAGTCCAAGGAACAATATGTTAAGTCCCTATAATACTAGTGATTCCCCCATTACTATTATCATTGTAGCCCTTATTGTTATTGTTGTGCCCCTATTGTCCCCATATTGTTATTATTGTGCCCCATAGAAGCCCACTATTGTTATTGTTGTGCCCTTATATTATTATTGTTATGTCACCTTTGATTATATTGTGACCCCTTAGACTCCTATATATAGAAAGGAGGTTTTGTCATTTGTATCATCCAATAATTGTTCATTTGTGTAATGTAAAGGAGGTTACCCCCTCGAAGAGGCTGATTTTGAAGGCGTTGATCTATCTTTTCTTCTATTTTGTGAGTTGGTTGCATAACATTTGGTATCAGAGCTTTGGATTCCAGGGTTTTGCTGCTCCAAACAAGTCATCGTGGAATTTTCACTATAACTTTTTTTTTGCGATGTTTCAGAAGCTAAAACAAAAACTCATTTGAGCCGAAATCTCGCTGAACCTCGAGTCCGAATTTAAGATCTTGTATCGCTATTTTCAGAGATATTATCCAAAGAAGTTAGGATTTTTGCGGGATCCTGAATTTAATCTCAAACAAGTGAATTGGGAAAAATCGTTGTACTTTCTTTATGAGCATTAGATTGAAATTTCGTAAAAGTTACAAAATGAGGACAGACTGTAGTTTTCTATGTATTGGTTTCAGGTCCTAAGCTCGAAACAATGACACGTGGCACTTCATACAAGTTCGCTCTACTGAACCAGTCTATAATCAGGTCATCGAGAGAGATTTGACATAACTCTTCCTTGGAGAATCCAATCTTGATCAGAATTACAGGGTTGGAAAAAGGACTCAGAGGCTACCATATGAAGCAATTTCAAACCTTGAAGATCTGAAATTACAGAGATACAATAGATTTAATATCGAGCTCCTACAAAGTGAAAAAAGGTGTGTAGTTATTTAAAATTTTACATAAGTTTGGTTTGAAAAATTAGTTTGAAGGAATTCAAAAGGCATAGTGAAGCATTATTATCATTAATTGATGCCCCGAAGAAAGAAAATGGAAACACCTAGTAATAAACCTGAAAGCTCTAGCATGACTGATGAAGAAGAGGAAGAAATACAACATGATATATCAAAATTACGAGACCAAGTGCAACAAAATTCACTCTCACAAAAAGTAATGGAAGCTAAGATAGATGGTTTAAAGAAAGGCATGGAAGTTAAGATGGATGGTATAGAATAAAAACTTAAAGGCAACATGGAAGATTTGAAGATCGGCTGGGAAGCTAAGATGGATGGTATAGAAGAAAAACTTAAAGGCAACATGGAAGATTTGAAGACAGATTTGACAAATTTGCTACAAGAAATGCCCACTAATGGCGAAATGGTAGTAAAGGAAACTCATGAGGAGAACAAAAGAAATGTTAATCATGATTTCACAGACTCTAATAACGGATTGAAGACCCACCATGTTTCAAAGATCGATATGAGGAAGTTTGATGGCAAGGATCCTGTAACATGGATACTACAGATGGAGCAATATTTCGATCTCCATAATGCACAAAACATACAAAATGTATGCATTGCAACTTTATATTTGGAACCAAATCAGTTTGTATGGTATCAATGGCTTTGATCTTGTAAACAAATTGTCACTTGGGAAATTTTTACAGAAGAAATGATAGCACATTATGAGGATACAAAAAGCAACACATTTTTTAACCAATTGATAAATCTCAAACAAAAGGGTTCAATGATGGAGCAGATTGAGGACTTCCAAAATTGAATATAAGGGTAAAAGATATTCCATAGGGGCATAGGATTGATGTGTTCATAGGGAATTTAAAGGATAACATCCAACATGAGGTTCGCCTTTGGGAACCTGATTCATTGGAGAAAGCATTCAAGTTGGCAAGAAAAATGGAAAACAAAATTATGGCCACAAGGAAGCATGCCACTCACAACTATAAAGATGGAAGTGTTGTTTCTCCTAGCCTTCCACAAACTACAAGGTTGCCACCACAACAATTGGAAAAAAAAAAAATAGCAAAAGGGCTTTGTTACAGTTGCGATAACAAATATACTAAAGGTCATAAGTGTGCTGAGAAGAAATTATTTTACATAGATTGTGAAGAGGAGGAAGAAAATGAACAAGAAACATAAAAAATAGAGGATATACACTAGGAACAAACCCTAGAGAAAGAATAAATCAATCCGACCATATCTTGTAATGCATTGGCCAGAATTAACACTCCTCAAACTATCAAGATAAAAGGACATATCAAGAAGAAAAAGGTAGTAGTGTTGATTGATTCGGGAAGTATGCATAATTTTATTCATTGTAAGATAGCCAAGGAATTGAATTGCTTCATATATCCAACACCAGAGTTTCAAGTGATGATTACAAGTGGAGGAGCCATAAATTTCTTTGGAAAGTGCCATAATATCAAGCTATCCATGGGAGAATATGTATTAAATAGCCCAATGCTTTCCATTCCAATGGGTGGTGTTGATGTTGTACTATGAGTCCAATGACTACAATCCTTGGGTAGAATAGCTTTTAATTTTCAAGAACTTTTCATGAAATTTTCTTCGGAAGGAAAGGAAGTTGAATTAAGGTGTATCATAGGGAAACTAGGAAAGATAATCAGCTCTGACGGAATGACAAAGATTCTAAAGAAAGAACAACGAGGCGTAATTGCACAATTATATTTGCTAGAGGTTCCCACATCAAAATAATCTATTTCTCCAAATATCCAAAAAGTCTTGGACAATCATTCCAAGGTATTTGAGACTCCCAAAGGCCTCCCACCTACTCATGATCATGATCATGCTATTCATTTGATTCCAGGAATTGTTCCTCCAAACATCAGGCCTTACAGATATCCCTATGCCCAAAAGAGTGAAATTGAACGTATGGTCGCAGAAATGTTAGACGTTGGTATAATTCAACCTAGTCAAAGTTCTTTCTCTGCTCCAGTGGTATTGGTGCACAAGAAGGATGGGTCATGGCGCATGTGTCCAGATTATAGAGGGATCAACAAGCCCACTATTAAAGATAAATTTCCCATTCTTATCATTGATGAATTATTGGATGAATTCCATGGATAAATTTACTTCACCAAGTTGGATCTTTGTTCAGGATATCATCAAATTAGAATGAAGAATGAAGACATTCCAAAAACAACGTTTAGAACTCATGAGAGTCATTATGAATTTTTGGTCATGCCTTTTTGCCTTACCAATGCACCTTCTACATTTCAAGGTTTGATGAATTCCATTTTCAAACCGTTCCTTAGAAAATATGTGTTAGTATTTTTGATGATATACTAATTTATAGCAAGTCTTGAAAGAATCATGTTCAACAGGTTGAGAGGGTGCTCAAACTATTGGAGGAGAAACAATTATATGCAAAAAGCTCCAAATGTTTATTTGGAGTACAAGTGGTGGAGTATCCAGGCCATATTGTATCTCATGAAGGTGTGAAGGTAGATCCTAGAAAAATTACAGCCATTAAGGAATGGAAAATCCCCACATCCATAAAGCATATGCGAGGATTTCTCGGGTTGACAGGGTATTATCGCAAGTTTGTTAAGAATTATGGGTGAATAGCAGTAGCTCTAACAACATTATTGAAGAAAGATACATTTTCATGGACTCCAAAAGCAACGAAGGTCTTTGAACATCTTAAAGAGGCAATGTGCCAGGCACCAGTCTTTGCTACACCGGACTTCACAAAAACCTTTATTGTGGAATGTGATGCCTCAGGAAATGGAATTGGTGTTGTTTTAATGCAAGAAGAAAGACC
>APFE031738926.1:0-31054 GCA_000404065.3 Pinus taeda
TCTCTTGAAATATGTTTTAGCTACTTCTGTTTATTGATGTAGTGCTCTGGGTTCATATTGGTGTTTGGTTACAGTTATTGTTTTCTGGGTATAACATACAGAGAAGTAATTGTTTGATTCAGTATTGGGTTGTATAAAAGGATTGGTTGATGCTGATATACTTGATGCTTGATTAATATTATTCATGGATCCAGTCTGAAAATTTATGAAACGTGGTCCCTGAAGAAGAGAGAAGGTTGTAGCCTTCTGTAGGTCAGCACCTACGTACTAGTATTACAGCTAGTACAAGAGCTAAGGGTGTTGTAGCTCCCTTCCAGGAGAAGCTGGAGAACGAGAGAGGGCTGTAGCCCTCTGCAGGTAGAAGCCTACGTACTGGTAAAGGACTGCACTAGTACAGAAGCATTGTAAAAAGAAGTTTCTAATTAAAGAAAGATAGAGACGAATTGCAGCAGGTGGTTTTCACCCACATTGGGTTTCCACCTTATATCTTGTGTTCTTATGTGTGATTCCCTATTCTGTTTCATTGTTCCTAGTTACTGTTTATATGGTTTGATGCACAGATTAATGATCAACTTCTGAAGAATAACTTAAATTACAAGTCTACTGATATACGCTTGTTTCCTTAACTGAAGTTGCGTATATACATGGTATTTACTAACTGAAGCAGCATATACAAATCTGACTGTGAAATGAAAAATAATTGATCTGATAATACTGATCCCCCCCCCCCCCCCACCCCCCCTCTCAGTATTATTTCCAACAAAATACATAGTAAATCACACTCATACTAAGGTTTTAAGGAATATTACTCAAGAAGAAGCATGGAGCTCAATTAAACCCGATGTAAGTCACTTTATGTTTTTGGAAGTGAAGCACGGGCCCATATTCTAGATTACAAACATAAAGCCTTAGAACCTAAGAGTGGAAAATGTATTTTTGTTGGATATTTTGAAGATGTCAAAGGATATAGACTTCTTCAACCTAAATCCAAAAATGTTATCATTAGAAGAGATATAAAGTTTGCTAAAAATATATCGGCCTATGAGCCTAATTCGACAAATGTGCCACCTCTCTCTATCCCTTCTACTTCTAAAAATATTCCATCTTTAGATGATGCCATTGAGGATGAAAATCCTCCCCCACCTTCTTGGGATCCTCCTTCAGCTCCTCAGCTTCCAAAATGGATGCACACTACTCGGAATGCAGCAGGTGCTCCTGCAGGTGATCCTATAGATCAACGTTGTACACATTCTCAGTTCGATAGAGCCTTTTCTTTACTTGATCAAACTTCAACGAATTATAATCTTGACACCTTTGGAGAAGCTTTAGGCCATCCAGATTGGGACACAACTATGAATGAAGAATATTGTTCATTATTGGAAAATGATACATGGGACCTTGTTCCTCTTTCAAAGGGACGAAAACTTGTTAGATGCAAATGGGCTTACAGAACCAAGTTTGGACTAGATGGAAAAGTTGATAAACATAAATCTCATCTTGTTGCTAAGGGCTTTTCACAAGTTGAAGGAATTGACTATACTGAAACCTTCTCCCATGTTGAATGAACTCGATCCAGCTTGTTCTTTCCCTTGTTGCCTCTTTCAAATGGGGAGTCCATCAGATGTAAGTTAAATCTGCCTTCTTGCATGGGGACTTGTATGAAGAAATCTATATGGAACAACCTCGTGGCTTTATACAAAAAAATTATAGCCTTGTATGTTGTCTTAAGAAATCCCTTTATGGTCTCAAGCAAGCCCCTTGGCTTTGGTATGCCAAAATGGATAGATTTCTTTTAGATACTGGCTTTTCTAGGTGTCATTGTGACAATATTGTCTACACCAAGAAAGTGGGTAAGTCTCTTATCATTCTTTTTCTTTATGTTGACGATCTTATCCTCACTAGTACTAATCCCAAGCTTATAAACCATGTGAAGTCCAGCCTTAAAAATAAGTTTGAAATGACATACTTAGGACACTTGCATTATTTTCTTGGTCTTCAAGTCTTGTAATCCAAAGAAGGTATTTCCCTTTCCCAATCCAAGTATTCCTGTGATCTTCTACGCCACTTTCACATGGAAAACCGTAAGCCATCCCCTTTTCCCTTTCGGTGTGGAGCCAAACTTTCAGTCACTTATACTTCCCCAGATGTTGATGCTTCCTTATAATGTCATCTTGTTGGAAAACTTTTGTATCTAACCCATACCCGTCTTGACCTTTCCTTTTTTGTTGGCCTTATTTCTCGGTTTATGCAAAATCCACTTGAAATTCATTCGAAAGAAGCTAAAAGAATACTTCGTTATGTATAATTCAATTTGGGATTCATTATAGTGCAGAAGCATCTCCTTTATTGGTAGGTTTCACTGATTCTTATTGGGCTTGTGACCCTGATGATCGGAGGTCTAATTTATGTCTTCACTCTTGGTTCTACACCTATTACATGGGCTTGTAAGAAACAAAGTGCCATTTCTCTTTCTTCAACAGAAGCAGAGTATCGTGGCATTGTTGAATCTAGTAAGGAAGCCATGTGGCTTCGTCAGATCCTGTTAGAGTTTGGTTTTTAGAAGTAGCATCCGACTACACTTTAGTGTGATAATCAAAGTGTCATTCAACTATGCAAATATCCAGTCGAACATCAGTGCAAAAAAACACATTGAACTACACATGCACTTCATCAGAAAGCTCATTCATGACCATGTTCTTGAAGTGCAATATTGTTCAACCGATGATCAAGTTGCAGACACCTTTACAAAGGCTCTCACAGAGGCGAAGTTTACTAAACTTTGATTTATGGTTGGAGTTCAGGAAGTTGTCACTAAGGGGGGATAGGCTCTAATGTCTCATTCCTTCTCCTATTGTATCATCTTTGTACATCCTTCAATCCTATACCAAGTTGTTCTTAAGGGGGGATGTTAGGATATTCTGATACATAGGAAATAAATAAGTATAACTTGGTCTAGTGTATAGTTAGGTAAAGTGTGTTTCTTTAGTATGTATTTTTTGTAACTTACAATCTAACGGTCACGATATGTTCTATACATGAAGTGATTTGATGGTTCATTCTCTCCTCGGTATAACCGATACTTGATCCGTGGCTTAACACCCAATTGGTTCATGATCTCTATTTAAAGATCATGGAGGGTTATTTGTTAGGTGACCATTCATGAGAGAAGCTTATGTAAATTTTCTTTATTTTACATTAATAAATTTCCAGAAGTGGCCACATTGGCTCAGGTCGTGGACTGTTTCCCTCTTTGAGGGTTTTAACCACGTCAAGAATATTCATGTACTAATCTGTGATATGTTTGTGAGCGGTGTCATTTGGTGTTTTTTCTAAGGAACTTACCCTGTAAATTCCTACATGATCTTCCATTTTTGATTGGTTGTCCAATTGGGGAGACGTTAAAAAAGAAGTAAGATCCCTCACATTATACTTCCTCTAGGGTGTCTAGGTATGCCAGAATAAATTCATTTTCCAAAATCAGATTCCCGATGTACATTCTAGCAGCATGAAAATCTTGGATTACTTTCTAGAGGTGGGACCTTGGAAGCCCTGTGCTCGCAGCAAAGTGGTTTCTTGCATTCAGTTAGATTTCTGCCCTATCGGATTCTTTGATGGAGTTTGTATACAAGGTGCATGTGGTTGTGGCGCTTTAATTTTGGTGGACCAATCTACAACTTACAAATTCTATTGGTTTGGTAGCACAAGCTCCAATTGTTTGAAGGAGGTCTTGGCTCTATGAGGAGTTCTGAAACTTGTGGATGGCTTTCCATTGAGGAGATTAGATTAGTTAGAGACTCCAATTCCACCATTGGTTAGGTGCAGGGCTTTTCATCATTGGATGTCCCATCCCTATTCCACTGGCTTCAATAGATCATGGGGCTTAAAGAGTCTTTCAACAAGATTTTTTTTTCCCACATATATCGGGAATAGAACCTATGGTTGATGCATTGTCCAAGTGTGGTGTAATGACGACTCCAGGTTTCTTTCATTACAATCTCTGGATTAATGACATGTCCCAAGTGATTGGTTTTTTCTCTTCTTTAAATTTATTACAATTAATTAATTTTGTTAAAAAATTATAATGAAAAATAATAAGGGTGATTTATCTTATTTATTAAAATTTCAAATTATAAAATAATTTTATTTGAAGGTTAATTTGAAAGTTGATATAATTTAGACGATAAACTTGTTTACATTATATTCAAGGATTATGTTTTCAATATTACAAATCAAAAATAAATTATGTCTTCAATATTACAAATTAAAAATAAATTATATTGTTTTTTTGTTGGTTTGATTTATGAGGATTATATTTTTAAAAGTTTTTTTAATCTAAAGGGGTGTATATAAGTCCAAAATGGAAGCTAAAATACAAAAGTGTATGACAACCAATGATTGAATATGCTCTTTGAAATGGCGGTTTAAGAAAGACCATAAACTAAGCGAAGTAGTAGAAAACAAAGTCTTTTATTGATGGTAGTTCAAGGTTGACCACCAATTTTGAAACTAGACTCGAAGCTACTCTTGGAACAACTCCAAATATGGATAGAAGTTGAAGTCTTCTGCGAAATGGAAGTGCTCCCTCGTGATGCTTTAAAGATGACCACAAACTGATGAAATGGGTAACAAAAGTTGAAGTATTCTACTAGTGGTGGTTTAAGGTTGACCACAAACGAAATTATGCTTGTTGAACATGAGTTTGTCTCTAGCTACAACTTTGACTCTAGCATTGGCTGACTTCATCTCTAGGCTCTAGTTGTAGTCTTTCGTGCAAGTTGTGGCTCAAGATCACCTCATATGTCTTTGAAGCTAATAGCTGACTATCAGTTTCCCTTCAGATAGAAGGTGAAAATATGAAGATATCTCTATTACAAGACGTGTCAATACTTAAGAATGAACTCTGAGGTATGACCAATATATCTTCTTGGCTTTTGAAGACCAATGCCAAGAATTGATCCAACCAAGGTAAATCTTTTCTCTTCCAGGATTCTTGTGTTTAGAACATCTATCTCAATGATGAGTATGTTTTCCACAATTCTCACAAGTGTGTAAATCAAAACACTAATCTTTCACATGGCCAACCTAGTCAAAATGTTGGCATATGACAATCTGAACCACATGTGGAAAAAGAACAAGAGAAGATGAGTCATCTTGAAGAAATCTAACACTTTGAAACTTGATGGGTTTAGAGTAGTATGGGATCTGAAGGTCACTTCCTTTTTATATCCAAGGCCAATTTTTCTGCTTTTGATAAAATTAATGTAATATTATAATTGTTATTCAAAATTTAAGTTGTCAGTTAAATGACATAATAATGATTTTTTTAAGAAGTAAAGTATCAAGTGGGCTTAATGGTTAACACGTGTTTCCTCCGAATAAGTTATAAGTTCAAATCCAAAGGGAATAGAGTATGTACACCTCATTATACTTTTACAACTTTGGCTTGTCCCATAAAAAAAGAGGTCTCATGCATGAATTTGGTGATAATTTAAATTTTTAATAAAAATAAATAGAACTATATCAAGAAAAGCATTTTATAATATAATATTTAAAATAATTTATTATCCATTTATTTTTACATGATGATGATGATGATTAAGATCCACCAAGATCAATATGATCTATTGTTTACTTAATTTAGTGTGTCCTAAATTGCTACATATGTTATCAATTCGGGAGTCGTAAACTGATGAAGTGTAGTGCATTGTATGTGCTAGACAACCCTTTTCTTACCTCACAGTTTTCAATTTTATCTTGTTTTTGGGTTTTGTTTTTTTGGTCTCCTAAAGTGGTCTAATGCAATGGAAATCCTAATCTACTGTTAAAGCAAAAGTTTAAGAATAATTTTAAAGATCAAGTGTGGATGTAGAGTTGAAGACAAGGTTTATCCTCTTGCTTCTTGTGATGATTTCCAAACTTTGAACTTAAGAGATCTTAAAACATGCTGTCTACAAAATCAGAACTTGAATAAGAGTGTAAACATGAAAATACATAAACCAAACTGAAAATGAAGTACTGAAAATGAGATTACTATCTCTGCTGTCCATCTAATTGCAAAATTGAAATCTAATAAAGTGCTGCAACTCAAACCAAAAAGTAAAGAAACTGGAAACTAATTAGTGATTTCACCCATAATCACAACATTTCACCAATTTACTTCTAAAACGGGGTTAAGCTAAAGGCTCCGGAAATATCATCATATGGCATGAAAAGAATGACATCTAAATTATCTAATTTGCACACTAATGAAAGCAAAGCCAATTACTTCATCTATAATCACAATATTTCGTCAATTAACTTCTAAAACGGGGTTAAGCTAAAGACTCTGGAAATATCATCATATAGCATGAAAGAACTAACATCTAAACTATTTACTTGCATACTAATGAAATCAAAATTAATTACTTCACCTATAATCACAATATCTTGCCAATTAACTTCTAAAACGAGGTTAAGCTAAAGGCTCCGGAAATATCATCATATAGCATGAAGAACTCATATCTAAACTATCTTAAACAGTAAACAAATCTCACTAAGTAAAAGCATAAACAATTGAAATACAAAACTAAAGTTCAGCAGAGGAAGAAAGTTTCAATATCACCACTTGATGCAAAAATTACACTAAGAAGCTTGAGCATAACCAGACTTAAAGACCTATTCTGAAGTGCACTTATCAGTGTTAGTAAGAAATGTGACAAGCTCCAAAAACATGTACAAGATTAGAATGATTAATATCATAAGCAAAACACGAGAAATATACAATTCGAATGAGAAAAAATATACATGAACATATACATGAAAAACTATACAAAAATGAAAGAAGGGACCTCAGCTACGCAAGGGCCCTCTGCACAACTTTGGACTAACACGCTATTACTTCAAACCACGCTTAAACAACCATGTGAAAAATTGAGTTTTGCATTATGAAACAGAGTAATATGTCTCTTGGTTACAGAACAACAAAATAACGCTAAAACAACAATATCAAGAACTAACTATCTGCGTTGCAAATGCTTACATTTAAAGAGAAAATGGATAACTGTATCTCAGAGGAATTTCCTTAGCAATAGACACATGAACATGTCAAAATCTGAGGATTCAGCCTCTCGTTTGCCATGAGCAGTAAACCTATGCGAGGTGGATGTTGGATTGTGTTATGGAGATGGCATGCAGGTGGCAAAACAGATCCATGAGTTCAGGAACGGCTTCAGGCTTCTTTTACATGCAGGAAAAGAGTTCTAGTTGGCATAGAACTCTCTATTGACCTCCCTTTGACTAACACCTTTCCTTCTAAATTTGGCTAAGTAAATAGGACCTCATCCATGTATGGATAATTCCTGAGCTGCCCATGTGTCTCATTCCTCCTACTGACACCTGTAACCTATAGAACAATGAAAACGGTTGCGGAATTACTAGTTAGCTGCAGAAAGTGGCTACATTTTGTAGCTGATAAACAAAACCTAGATCAAATAGCACACACAATGATATAATTTGAAAATCACTCACATACACTCTTGAAATCAACATGTGAGAACTTTTGATAGCTTAGGATGCACTGACATGGGAAAATAGAAGAGAAAGGGTTTAAGAAAATTCTTGGAAGAAAGGTAGTTTTGGGGCTCAACATACCCCCACTGTGAAGATGTTGTATGTCCTCATGCAACCAAAATTGTAACTATTCTCCCTTCAATTCATCTACTCTGAAACTTCTTCTAAGACATCCAACCTCTTCTTCTTCTTTCTTGTTGTCACTGTCATTCTAGGCTTCATAATAAGACATTTGTACTTGAGATTGATGAGGGCTCTACTCAACCTCCTATTCTTCTTCTTCAGTTTTCTATTTTTCTTATGCCATAATCCTAAATGCAGCATGGTATTGTCATGGATAATTTTATCCAATTTGTTTTGCTCTTTTAATGTTTCATTCTCCTTTTGGATATGTCTGTTTAGGACTTCCAGCTCATAAATTTCTTGCTTCAATGACTGAATCAAAGTTTCCTGACTTGTATTTGGCTAATTAGATGAAGTTCTTTGCTCTGCTATAGTTTTCTATTGTTCCAATGATTCAATGAAATCATACATTTGCTGCTGAGTTTGATCAATTTCTAGAGTTGTCTTCATTGGACTAGTTTCAAAATCTAATTGAGGAGAAGGAAAATATTGTGGACTTCGATCAAGTGGAGTGTTTTCTGGTGACTGATATGGAGTTTCACCTCCTAGGTCTATGAATTGAGATCCTTTGATTTTTGTTTTCTTCAACTTGCCCTTTAATCTAGAGCTTCTTCTTAAACCTTCTGAGCTTATGTCTCTCTTTTCTATGATCTATTTCCCCTTTCCCTTTTGTTTTGCTTTAGTTGATTATTCTTTAAGATAAACTAATCTTTCAGAAAGAACTTGCTCTTCCTCTGAAGAAGACTCGGGAGTATGGTAAATGTCTTCAATTTTCCTCTTTCCTTTCTATTGTACTTGTTTCCTAATTTCAGTCAATGTTTCAAAAGGCAATTCTTCTTCACTGTTTTCCTTCGTCACACTAGTAGGAGTATCTTGGATTGTTAAAGTTGTTCTCTTCCTCCTAATTTTCTTTGTTGAACTCCCCTCAGGCACTTCAACAGGATCTTGGAAGAAGTTCCTAACTAGGAATATTTTCCATGTATCTTCCATCTCTTTCAAATGATTTTCAATCAAGATCTTAATAAGGCCATGATGGTAGAGATGAGGTTCCACAACATCTATATTCTTTTGCATAGTAGTAGACATTTTTCTCAAACTATTCAACAAGAAATAAGGAAGGTTGATAGTTTCATTGTCCAAGAAATTCATTAATAATCTGATATGATACATGTACATGGAGCCATACTTGCCCTCGCATGTAATGAATTTATGAATGATCAACAACAGACTAGTCCACTTATCTTTTAAGGCTGAAATAGGAATTCCTCATTTAAAGATTGATATGTCCATACCTGGATTACGAAGAATGACCCTCCAGACCTTTTCATCGAAATCCTTGTTCTTAAACCATCTCGCCCCTTCTTGTGAAAGCTCTGTGGCTACTGCAATTGATGATTCTGTCACTAGAACTTTGATGTCCCCAATTTCAATTTCTACACCATTGAAAGATCTTGCAAACGTCTTTGTAACCTCCTTATGATGACCCTTGAAATTCTTAATGAACTGTAACCATCTTTCCTTCTTCAATGTGCTCTTAAGTTGCGGGTATCCTTCCATGAATTTAACTCCTTCGGGCTCTGTTCTCACTATAAGACCCATTCTTCCTTCTTACTGTGAAGACACTTCTGTAAATGACAGTTTTACGAGAGCATAATGGTTATGTGAGCGGAAAATAGAAGAGGTATGTGGAGAAAATCGGTGGTTACAAAATGGGAAGAGTATAGAGCATGAAATGAAAGAGGGTTTACGGAGTAGAAGTCTGTGGAAACAAACAATGAATCAAGGATTGTAAAACCTGGTGTGAAAGTGTGGAGGCAGAGTGTCACTTGTGAAAATTTGCGAGACTGAACAGAGTTTGATTTCATAAAAGGCTGCGGAGTGGAACATTAGTGGGTTCATAAAAAGGTTACGTCGTGGAACGTCAGTGGAAGAAAGCCGTAATCAATCAGCTCACCTCTACATGATTAGTTGTTTTAACACATGTAATGAGGATGTATGACTAAGTATGAGTTAAACTCAGAAACATATTATGAGACCATTAGGATTGATGCGAAGGATATGGTCGACTTAAGGCAGCCATCAAGTCAAATCATTACACGTTATGGAGTTGTGATTTACAAAATATACAAATTATGCATTTGAAATGCTATTTGAAAATGGTTTTGTCCATACCTTGGAATCATACCTCTTTTGTTTTGCTAACTTTTAATTGGCTCTGTAGGTGCTTTTCAGGTGTTGATGTATTCAAAGATCTTCTCCTTCCATACCTGCATCTTTCTTTTCTTATTATTTGGCTAATCACTTGACTGTCACTGCAAAGTAATAGGATTAGCTGCGGAATCAACAATCAGCTACAAAATCAAAATTTAGCAGCGGAACCAGAATTCAGCCGCGGAAAATGACATTATGAATAACATATGACTTGGCGAATGAATGGAGATGAAAAATGACTGTATGGATGATACATGGGAAGGTGAATATGGAGAGAAACTGAAATAAATTTTATTGATGAAATGTGGTGGCGAGATGGAATGAAATGAAATGAAATGGAATGAAACAAACTATGAGTGAAATGAAAAATTTTTTTTTTTTTTTGGAAAATATAGGGCATCAAAATATTCTTATTTTCGCCCTGTATTTTCTGTATAAGACTGCCAATCAGTGATTGGTTTTCAAGCTTATACATTATTATTTATTTATTTATTTATCTTTTATTTTTTAATTTTTAGATGATGATGAAGAAAAACAAAGACTAGGCTGGTGGAGAAGAATGATTCTTCTTCACCAGCGTCATTGCAGAGTTATATTGAAAGATTTTGATAAACTCCTCCTTTGAGAGTGGCTTATGATAGATCTTCAATCTATGACCATTCACAAGGAGAGGAGTTTGATGCTCATCAGTTGTTTTGATTCTTACTGCTCCATTGCTAAAAACTTTTTCAATATCATATGGCCCAAGCCAATGAGTCTGAAATTTACCTTGAAAATCTTTGAACTTGAATCAAATAGCAATGCCCAATCTCTTTCTTGAAACTTTTTGTCCTTGATGTATTTTCCATGCCACTTAGCTCTCTGCTGCTGAACTAGATCAGTTCTTCGAACTGCTTCTTATCTGATCTCATCTAGTTCATTCAACTGCTACAGTCTATGCTTTTGAGCTTATGATAGATCCATTCCCAACTGAACTGCCATCTTGAAGGTTTTAACTTGGAATACCATGGGGAGCAGAACTTCCTTCCCATAAACAAGTTCATAGGGAGTGTGTCCCGTTGTGTTCCTCCATGTAGTTCTGTAGGCCCATAAGACTTCAGGAAGCCCTTTTGTCCAATCTCTTCTATGTAGATGCACATTCTTGGTAATGATTCCTTCAATTACTTTATTTGTGGACTCCACTTGACCATTTACTTGCGAATAATAAGAAGTGGATTTCCTATGCTTGACCTTGTACACTTCCATAAGCTTCTCCATCATTCTGGATGTGAATTGAATTCCTTGATCTGTCACAATTTCCCTTTGAACACCAAAGTGAGTAAAAATATCCTCATAAATAAAATTAGCTACTATATTTTCAGTAGCAGAAAATAATGCTTTGGCTTCTACCCATTTAGTGACATAATCAGTACATGCCAATATATACATTTTCTATTTGGATGGAGGATTAATAGGTCCAATAAAGTCTAAAGCCCATTTTTCAAAGGGTTCAATGAGTACCTGAGGTTGTAATGGAATCTCATTTGAGGGGGTAGGTTTTCCTACCCTTTGGCAGCTGTCACACCTTTTGACATATTGTTTTGCATCTTTGAAGAGGGACGACCAATAATATCCTAAAGAAAGGCTTTTATAAGCTATCCTCTTGTCAGCAAAGTGTCCACCACACGGTTCATCATGACAGGCTTTGATAATATCAGGCATTTTATCTTCCCTGACACATCTTCTGATCACAAAGTCTGGCCTTGTTTTATACAATTCATTAGAAATCCATCAATATCTTGAACTATCCTGAATAATCTTTCTTCTTTCACTAGGAAATAAATGTTGAGGTAGTTTCCCTGTAACCAAATAGTTAGCCATATCTACAAACCAAGGAGTTTTAGTAGTTACTGCAAATAAGTATTCATCAGGAAACTTATCCTCTACAAGAGAGTCTTCTTTGATATTCTAAATCCTAGACAAGAAATCAGCAACTGTGTTTTGTTTCCTAGGTCTATCTAACATAGTAATATTGAATTCCTGTAAAAGTAGGTGCCATCTTGTAACTCTGCCATTAGTAATAGGTTTGTTCATCAAATATCTAATTGCAGAATGATCAGTATGAATAAAAGTTTCATAGCCTGTTATATAATGTCTGAACTTATTAATTGCATGAACAACAGCTAAGAACTCTTTTTCAGTCACAGTATAATTTAACTAAGTGGGAGTCAATTTTTTACTCGTATAGTAAATGGCATAAGGAACCAAGTCTTTTTGTCCCAGTACATCTCCTAGAGTTGTATCTGAAGCATCTGTAGAAATATGGAAAGGAAGTTTCCAATTTGGTCCTCTTAAGATAGGTGCTTCAGATATTCTTGTTTTCAAGGCTTCAAATGTTGATTGGAAATCAGGACTCCACTTGAATTCACAGTCTTTTGTAAACATTTTGAAGAGTGGAGATGCTATTTTGGTAAAGTTTTCAATAAATCTTCTATAATATCTAGTAAATCCTAGAAAAATTCTAACATCTTTTTGACAATTTGGAATAGGTAACTTGGAGATGACTTCAACTTTGGATTTGTCTACTTTAATCCCATTCCTTCAAATATGATGACCCAAAACAATACCTTTAGTAAACATCATAAAACGTTTTTCATGGCTTAATGAAAGGTTTGTTTCTTTACATCTTTTAAGGAATTTTTTCCAAATTTTCCAAGGCTTCTTCAAATGTATTACCATAGATTGTAAAATCATCCATATATACCTCTACACAATCATGGATTAGATCAGAAAAAATTCCTAGTACTGCTCTTTGGAATTTTGTAGGTGCATTACATAATCCAAAAGGAAGCACTTGATAGGCAAAAGTTCTTCATGGACAAGTAAATGTGGTTTTATCCTGATCTTTAGGTGCTACCTGAATTTGATTATAACCACTAAAACCATCCAAAAATGAAAAGTACGTTTTGCCTGCTAATGTATCTAATACTTGATCTACAAAGGGCAAAGGAAAGTGATCCTTCAAGGTTGCTTTATTCAATTCCCTATAATCAATGCACACCCTCCATTTACCATTCTTTTTGGGCACTATCACCAAGGGAGAAACCCATCGTCTATCTGAGATTGGGGAAATGAAGTTCACATTGAGTAATTTTTGGAGCTCTTCTTTCATAATCTCCCTAAGATTTGGATTCATCCTTCTCTGAGGTTTTCTGATTGGTCTACTGTTTTCCTTAATATAGATATGATGGATGCAAGTCTTAGGGTCAATACCTTTCATATTAGTATAATCCCATGCAAATGCAACGAAATTTTTTTGTAAGATTTTGGTTAGCTCTTCTTGTTGTAACTTTTCCAAGTTTTTGTTGATATTCAATGTTTTACCTGGAAAATTTTCAACTGCAGAACTGCCAAACTCTTCCATAGAGTAGAGAGACATTTGCCTTGATGACAAGTATTCAATATCAGAATCTAACTGAAATTGTGTGTGATCATATCCTGAAGATGTTTCAAAATTTTCTAATGTGTTCAGGATTTGACTATCCTCACTAACTTCAGAGAGAGTAAAGATGGGTTTTATATCATCTTCATCATTGACCCATTCGTTTTTTCCTAATTCTGTAATTGCTTTTACTGGAGGATACAAAGTAAATTTCTTTGTTGAACTACCATCAGAAATGTACATGTCACCAGATCTACAACTAATAAAAGCATCAGCGGTGGCTAGCCAAGGTCTTTCTAAGATGAGTGATTGTCATCCTAGATTGTTCTTGGGAGTCAAAATCATGAAATCCATCGGATATTCCCAAGAATCCAAGGAGACCGAAATATCTTCTAGTACACCATCTGGTTTGATTACTGATCTATATGCAAGTTGCAGTAAGGTAGGTGTGAAAATAATATTAGGAAGTTTAAGTTGTTCCATAGTCTGTCTACTCATAATGTTTATAGAAGCCCCTAAGTCAATCAATGTATTTGGAATTTCTATTCCATTTATGTGTGTCTTGACAATTGGACTACCTGGGTCCACATACTTCTGCATGGTAATCTTTCCCATCATGATATCTGCTATTTTTCCTACCTTTTTGTGTCTCTTTGTTTCCTACCTGGTCTTTTGATACTCAACTCCTTTATTGTTTTTGCTAGAATAGGAATTTCTCTAATGGCTTGTAGCAAGGGAATCTTGATACAAACATTCTTTAATTCATCTAGGAAATCATAGTCAGGCAACAAGATTTGTTTTTACACCCCCCTATCAATTTGTAATCTCTCAGGAAAAGGAGGTGTAAATGTAGATACAGGTTGCTCAACTATAGGAATTGTGTGGGTTGACTCTTTATGTTTTTCTTTTTGAATGGTTGGGTTTTGAAAGGATGCTTCTTCAAAAAATTTATTGACTTTCAGAGAATCCTCCTCAGAAGCATCTTGCTCTTGAATATCTATAGAAGGTTTTTCCTTTTCTAAAATCCTACCAAATCTAAGTTGAGCATCATTAAGATCTAGAGGAACAATCATGTAAGTAGGAAATGGTTGTCCTTCTACCATGTAAGCATTCTGAGGGTTCTTGTTGTTGGGATTTGGTAATGGTTGGGATGGTAGTTTATTTGGCTTCTGTTGAAATGGAAGCAAGAGTTGAGGATTTTGATTTTGCTAAGGAGGTTGTTGTTGTGGAAATGGTAATGAAAGTTGAGAGCTTTGATTTGGAAGCTGTGGATTTTGTTGTTGGTTTTGTGGGGGAGGATAACCCTGATAAGATGGAGGAAATTGATAATATTGAGCAAATCTCCCATAAGGATTTTCTACCCCTTGTGCCCATGATTGAGATTGATACTGATTTTGAGGTTGAGGCCAAGGTTGTTGCCAAGAGTTCTAATTTGGTGGGGGTTGAAAATTCATTGGATTGTTAAATCCTTGATTTTGTTGCCCTTGCCAAGGTCTTCTTGAAACAAAGCAAAGAGATTCTATAGAGTTTGGGTCCTCCTGAAAGACAACTTTAATACCTGGGATTGAAGGACAATCCTTGGTCTCATGATTTTCCGAGCAAATCATACATGTTTCTACAACTTTTGAAACTAAGGGACATTCCCTTAGAGCATGTTTCTTTCTACATTTTGGGCAAAAGATGGCTAAGGCATCAACTTATGTTTTCTGCTTGTTTTGAATTTTGAGGATGTCTAGTTGTTCACTAAGGCTCCCTAGAATGTCAATTTTGAACTCATTAAACATATTGCCAATTTCTGCCCTACTTACTATCCCAATCGTAGATTTGTTTGCTCTAATAAGAGAAGGATCTCTAAGCCCTTTTCGAGTTTTATATTTTCCCCTTGAGAGATGGGTACATAGTTCTGTAATGTCACTTAGTGGAAGTTGAGAGATGTCTCCCTTCCCCATCATGTTTAAAATATCTATCCATTCATCTCTAATGGCTTTCAATAAAAGGGCTTTCAAGGTTTCCTCATCTAAATTGTTCATTTTTACTCTCTTTAAGTTGTATTGAAACCTCTCAAGCAAATCTTCTAAGTTCTCATCTTCTTTTTGCATCATTTTGAATACCTCATCCTTATGATTGGTAAGCATACAATAATCTAGGTATCTATCCAAAAATGCTTGCCTCATACCATTCCAAGTCCTAATAGATTGAGTGAATAATCTGATAAACCATTTTAGAGCAGCCCCTTTCAATGTTGAAGGGAAAAAAATGAGTTTTTGAGAGTCTTCTAGATAGTCATAGGTTCGGCATAAGACTTCAAACTCAAATAGAAATGTTTCAGGATCCTCACTTTGCAATCCATAAAAGTTTGGGAGGATAGATGGTGAAATGTTTTTCATTGTTGCATGGGTTTTCTCATATACTATAGGGAATCCAAATGAGTTATCTCCTTCCCTATTTCCTCCATTGTTACCTCTACCTCCTCCATTGTTACCTCTATCACCTCCATTATTTCCTCTACCTCTGCCTCTACGTCTGCCTCTACCCCTTCCTCCAAATAGTGAAAATTCTCCATCTTGCTCTTCTTCTTCCATGATAGTTTCCTTAGAATCTTCTGGATCTTCTACTAATGGCTGATGAGAGAAAGTTTCTACCTCCTCTTATTCTCTAGGTAATTCTACTTCTTCCACTACAATAGGTTCCCCTATGGAGGTGAAGAAGGGTTCTTCTCCTAGGTCAGATTTGGTAGATGGAGTGGGAGAATCTTCTAATTCAGTTGTTGCCCGTTGAATTCCAGGAATCCTAAGGCTGGCAGTATGATTTTGGGATGGAGGTGCATCTTGTCTATTCCTTGAAGTAGTTGGAGTTGTAAAAATCAAACTTTTGCCCCTAGCTATAAGCCTTCCCCTAGAATCTCTTTCTCTATGAATGTTTTTTTTTTTTTTTTAATTGTGCTAATAATCATTTTTCTGATCTTCCAGATCACACTAGGTGCAAGAATAAAGCATACTCAAGAAATTATTGGACTAATAATTCTTTTTTTCTGATCCTTCAAATCACACTAGGTGCAAGAGGAGAGTATACTTCAAGAAATTATTAACTTTCCTTCTTCTTTTTTTGATGTAAGAGATAGGCTACCTAGTTACACTTCCCCGACAATGGCGCCAAAATGTTTAGTCAATTTAGTGTGTCCTAAATTGCTACATAAGTTATCAATCCGGGAGTCGTAAACTGATGAAGTGTAGTGCACTGTATGTGCTAGACAACCCTTTTCTTACCTCACTGTTTTCAGTTTTATCTTGTTTTGGGGTTTTGTTTTATTTGTCTCCTAAAGTGATCTAATGCAATGGAAATCCTAACCTGTTGTTAAAGCAAAAGTTTAAGAATACTTAAAGATCAAGTGTGGTTATAGAGTTGAAAACAAGGTTTATCCTTTCGGTTCTTGTGATGATTTCCAAACTTTGAACTTAAGAGATCTTAAAACATGTTGTCTACAAAATCAGAACTTGAATAAGAGTGTAAACATGTAGCTACATAAAAAAAAAAACTAAAAATGAAGTACTAAAAATGATATTACTATCTCTGTTGTCCATCTAATTGCAAAATTGAAATCTAATAAATTGCTGCAACTCAAACCGAAAAGTAAAGAAAATGGAAACTAGTCAATGATTTCACCCATAATCACAACATTTCGCCAATTAACTTCTGAAATGGGGTTAAGCTAAAGGCTCCAGAAATATCATCATATGGCATGAAAAGAATGACATCTAAATTATCTAATTTGCACACTAATGAAAGCAAAGCCAATTACTTCATCTACAACCACAATATTTTGTCAATTAACTTCTAAAATCGGGCTAAGCTAAAGACTCCAGAAATATCATCATATAGCATGAAAGAACTGACATCTAAATGATCTACTTTCATACTAATGAAAGAAAAATCAATTACTTTACTTATAATCACAATATCTCACCAATTAACTTCTAAAATGGGGTTAGGCTAAAGACTTTGGAAATATCATCATATAGCATGAAGAACTCATATATAAACTATCTTAAACAGTAAACAAATCTCACTAAGTAAAGCATAAACAACTGAAATTCAAAACTAAAGTTCAGCAGAGGAAGCAAGTCTCAATATCACCACTTGATGCAAAAATTACACTAAGAAGCTCGAGCATAACCAAACTTAAAGACCTATTCTGAAGTGCACTTATCAGTGTCAGTAAGAAATGTGACAAGCTGCAAAAAAATGTATAGGATTAGAATGATTAAGATCATAAGCAAAAGGAAACCATTATATCCTCTCGCTGGAGCTGCTGCGCGCGCTTCCTTCCTAGGTTTCCCTGTTGCGCAGCCGCTTCGGTCTTCAGCCTTTGCTCATGGCCCCTCCGGAGGCTCCACCGGAGGGGGTCAACCCTCAACAGGCGTTTTCGGATCTAGTGAAATCATTGCCTCCATAGCGTCCTTGACCTGCTATTTCAAAATTTGTCAAGAAGCTAGATGGTCTTCAAGAAGTTCTCTTTCCTCCAGCCCTTCCTCGCATGGTTTCTATTTCGCTAGCAGAAAAAGGACTCATTGGTCAGTTCACGGGTATCTGGCCCTCTCCAAAAACTATCCAGAGATGGGTTGAGAGGAACTGGTCTGATAAGATACAAGGGAAAATATCCATTAGATTTTGCAGGAAAGGGTACTTCACATTTCACTTTGAATACAAAGAAGATAAGAATTTAATTTTCAGAAACTGGCCCTAATTCATGGATTCCAGGGGCCTGTATCTCAACAAATGGACCCCTGACTTCGATCCTGAGCTGGATGTCCCCAATGTTGTTCCGGTTTGGGTCTGGTTCCCTCATCTCCCCCTTCACTGCTGGGGGGATGAATCGGTTCGATCCATTGGGAATGCAACTGGAAAATATGTTGATCGAAGTGAGCCAAAAGACAACATGCAAGCCTATGCCTGGATTTGTGTTGAAGTGGACCTCGGTAAAGTCCTACCTGAAGCCATCAAGCTCAAAGTGGATGATTGGAGCCATATTCAGCAGTCGGTTTATGAGTAGATCCCGTTCAAGTGCAAGGTATGTCACGAATATGTCCATTTCACAAACAGTTGTACTAAGCTTATTAATGTAGAGAATGATCCACAAGAGGAACAGTGGGAAGTGGTTAAAAAAAATAAATTGGCCTCCCTAGTTAAAGCTCCCCCTGAAGTAGGCCCTTCGGCCTCTGCAGCAGTCCATCCTTCCCCCTCCTCTCTTGCTCCCTCCAAATCTCATCCTTGTTCCCCTCCTCTGCCCTCTTCATCTAATCCCTTATCTATTCTTTCTCTCCCTGAAAGCCACCCTCAAGATCCTCCCTTCCTTGAAAGCCTCCCCTAGAACTCTTCCAAATCCACCTTGCCCCTGATTATCTCCTCTCAGGTCCCTCTAGATCCTCCCATCAATAGAATCACCAAGAGTTCTTCCAAATACCATGGAGGTTCTAGTGACTCTTATAAGAAACCTGGTCTGTGTAGGAAATCTGCCAAGCAGCACCAGGATGACAATGCACAGAAATATATAGCTATGGGAACTTAGACACCCATAGAAACTTACATCCTGGGTCAGCATGATAAAGAAACAGATAACAAGGAACAAGGGGCGAGCACCACCCTGAACACCACATTTTCAATAATGAAAATCCTGTCGTGTAATAGCAGGGGATTTGGGCACCCCTCTAATATAGCAGCCCTTAGAGATCTTATACATTATGAGAAACTAGGAATTATTTTGCTACAAGAAACAAAGTAAGGTCAGTGGGAAATGAATGGTATTATAGAACAACAGAGTCAGTTTAAAGGTAGCATCAGTGAAGCAAGAGGAGCTTCAGGAAGAATAGCCACAATTTGGAATCAAAGCATATGGAACTACAATTCGGAAATCATCAATTAACACTCGATCAAAACAGTCTTGGAAAGCAAAGAAGATAGGAAAATTATAATCATCTACAACATCTATGTGCCCAACCATTTTAGAGACAAGGATTGTTGTTGGCGTGATCTAAAAGCCAGAATTGATGAAGAATAAAATTCTAACATTATTTTGGGAGGCGATTTCAACCTTATCCTCCATGCCAATGAAAAGAGAGGAGGTATCTTTACTTCTGATCCCTATAGAATGCATCTGGAAAACATCATGCAGGAGCACGAACTTATGGACATTGTACCAAAAAATCAAAGATACACATGGAGTAATCGTAGGATTGGTGTAAGTAACATTATGGAGAGATTAGATAGAATTCTAATCAATGTTTCGCTACCTTCCACGTTTTCTGTTGGATACGCCAGCGTATTGACATGCCGAGCTTCATATCATTTCCCAATCACGCTCACGCTAGAAAATCATAGCAGTCTTGGACCCATCCCTTTCAGGTATAGCTCCCTTTGGAATGACATACCAGTAGTAGCAGAACTCGTCCTCAGCTCCTGGAGTCAGCACGTTGAAGGATCCCCTGGCTTCATCTAGGAATCCAAATTAAAAAAAAAAACAAAAAAACAAAACAGGCAATTAAAGAATGGGCCAAAACAAGCTATGAAGAACCAGAAAAGGAAAAAAAGGAGATTAAAAACAACCTTGACAACACTCAAAGAGCAATAGAGGAGTATGGCCTCTCCCAAGACAGCAAACAACAGGAAAGTGACCTCTATTCACAGTTGTGCCGGGTAAAAAGAGCAGAGGAATTAAAATGGAGGCTAAAATTGAGGCAACTGTGGCTGCAGGGGGGAGACAAGAACTCAACCTTTTTCCATAAGCAAACAACAGCCAGAAAGACAAGGAACATTGTAAGCTCCATTCTAGATGCTGAACGTAACAGGAAAGTAAATCAGGATGTCATCCGAAGGATAGCAACAGAACATTTTAGAGACCTCCTTACTGAAACTAAAGAACCGGAGGACTATACCGAGCTATTACAACATCTTCCTACAGGGATAAGCAAGCAAACAAATGACAGTTTAACTAAAGAGATCGATGAGGAAGAAGTCAGAAGATCGATATGGACTCTTCAGCCAAACAAAGCCCCAGGCCCTGGTGGCTTTCCCATATGTTTCTACCGAGCATTCTGGGGAACCATAAAAAAATATCTGATAAAAATGTTAAAATGGATCCAGCAAAATGTAAAATAGGGGGGTACACTAACGCCACTCATCTGGCTCTCATACCCAAAGAAAACCAGCCCTCTTCATTTTCCCGATTCCATCCTATATCCCTTTGTAACTCTTCCTACAAAATCCTGTCCAAAGTCATTGCCTCTCGCCTTAAACCCTTTCTCCCATCTCTCATCTCTGAAAATCAAGGGGGGTTCTTAGCCAATAGACATATAGCTGACTCCATCCTCCTAGTACAAGAAGCCATTCATTCGAGTCAATCCAGGAACGAGAAAGGGTTTATCCTTAAACTTGATTTGGCCAACGCTTTTGATAGAGTGAGACACTCTTTTCTTTTGGCCGCTTTGAAGAAGATGGGATTTGATGCAGGCTTTCTTAATCTCATCAAAGCTTGCATCACCGGGCCATGGATCACCCTTATTGTAAATGGCAGACCTGGTGAAGCTTTCCAATCCTCCTGTGGTCTAAGACAAGGCTACCCTCTCTCACCTTATCTTTTCATTATGATGGCTGAATCCTTTAGCAAAGCGCTGGATTTCAATCGGAGGGTTGGCCTCATAACAGGAATAAAATTTGGGAATGGAGTCAAGAATATAAATCACTCGCAATTCACAGATGACACTTTACTAATTGGAGGGGCTTCTATCACAATAACCAGGCGTTTCAAAGCCCTTCTGGACAAATTCATGAATTATTCCGATGGTCTGGTTAATCAGCAAAAAAGTTGTATTTATGGTTGGAATACAACAACGCAGGTTCTCCATAATATTGTCGCAACCTTTGGGGTCTCATGAAACTATGAATGGACTCATTTTTCATATTTGGGCATTCCTATCAGTGCAGGGCCCTTGAGGGCAGAAATCTGGGACACTATAATTGATAAGATGAAAAGGAAAGTTCAGCAGTGGGGCTCCATATGGCTTAACCCAGCTGGTCGTCTCACCCTTCTTAAATCCAGTATATCTTCTTTTCCTTTATACCAATTTACTCTTCTTCAAGCTCTTGTCTCGTTTCACCACAAAATGGAAGGCATCCTTTGCCATTTCTTGTGGCAAGGAGGGAAATTTGACAAAAAGAAGTTCAATTTGATCAGCTGGAAGCAAGTAATACAGCCCCAAGAGCGAGGTGGTCTTGGCATCAGATCCCCCAAATTTCTTAACTTAGCTTTTGGAGGCAAAATTGTTTGGAGACTCATAACCATCCTTCCTGCCTGGTGGAAAAGGGTCCCGGAAATTAAATATTTAAATTTTCCAAGGAAGCAGCTCCTTGATCAAGACATCCCCAATAGAGACTCTTCCAAAATCTAGCGCTTATGCAAAAAAGCAATCCCTATAATTGCCCAAAATACTTCCAAAATACCCAAGGGAGGAGCAAGCGTCAATATTGGAGCTAACAAAATCATGGGACAGCAACCAATTAATACGCAAGTAGGAGTCAATCCTATCCTCTCCTTTTTTGAAAGAGTTGGTATCCACCATTTGGATCAAATCTCTCAATGGGACCCTTCATCCCTACTTTGGTTTGGTTGGTCCTTCCTAGTTATACCCAATGAATTCAAAGCTATCCTGTCAGCCCTCCAACCTCATCTTCATAGTATAGCCCCTGTCAAAAAGAATGCTTTAGATGGGTTCAAATGGGACCCTTCAGGATCCTTTTATACCATTCAAGCTGCCCACCAATTCATCTGTAGAAACAACTATCCCATGCCAATTTGGAATCATTGGAAGGCTGTTTGGAAGTCTGAGGCCCTTCCAAAAATCAAATTTTTTATGTGGACTCTTCTCAAAGGGAAAACTCTTACAGCCAAAAATCTGCAAAAGCATGGAATCAATATTCCCTCCCACTGTCCTAAATGTCTGGCTGTTGAGGAATCCATCCATCACCTCTTCATTGACTGCCCATTTACTATCGAATGCTGGAAAAACTTGTCTCAAAACAATCAAATTTCGCGGAGCAACCAAAATACCATAGGAGAAATTCTTCACAAGTGGAAAAAGGATTATCCCTGGCAGCGAAGGAAGAATAGCATAGCGAAGAGGGTCTGGGATATTCTCCCTTACACCATGTTATGGAATATTTGGTTGGATCATAATCGAAAAGTTTTTAAGGGCAAGTGTTCGACTATTAGAAGTCTCTGTAACAAAGCAAAGGACCTCACCCTTGAAACCATATCAGCCAAGAATAAGAGGAATATAGACATTATTGAGCTTAGTGTGGAAGAACGAAGCTTCATTGGACACTTGTTGGACAAAAACAACAGCAGGCAGATAGGAAACATTGCTAGTAACAAACAAAATACTGTCCCTCATAATTGGAAAATTAGACTAAAGGAAAATGAGTTTGCAGCTTGGATCCAAAATTGCAACAGGTACTATCTATTTTTTGATGGGGCTTCAAAGTCCAATCCTGGGGTTGCAGGAGCTGGAGGAGTAATCTTTAATGCTAATGGGGACAATGTTCTATAATATGAATGGGGTCTCGGCCATATTTCTAACAACAGGGCAAAAGCCCTGGCCCTTTACTAGGGACTTATTCAACTTGGAAAGCTTGGTATAGATGCAGCCTTCATCTTTGGAGATTTGACAGCGATAATCAGTTCAATGGCTCAGAAGAGAGATCCCTTCAATGTCTTCCTTCAACAGATCTTAAGTCATTGCCACATTCTAGCTCATCTTATGAAAGACCTGCACTTCCATCATATTCTGCACGTGTTAAACAAAGATGCTGACATACAGGCCAACAAGCCATGTGCCAGACCACTGGTTTGTCTAGTTTGCAATGGCGTGGAGACTTATCATCATTTTCCATGACAGTGAACAGCCTTTGCCTCAATCAGTTCTGCAACAAATCTGTAAACCCTGGAATGATGGAAAGGTTAAAGAATAAAAAAACTCTCATTGTGACTAAGATACACATAGGGGTCTGGTGCATTCAGAAAATCCACTTGCACGAGATTTTAGTTAGGCGATCGCCCTTTCTTCTTTCCTCAGGCCATCTCTCCCCTGCATCCTCGTTTCACCTTCAAGATCTCCCCCATCCCCTCACGATTTCTTCCTTATTCCCTAAGATCGCCTTCCTGAGCTCCTTCTCTTCCTTAATCCTTCTTTTTTCCCTCTTTGTTACTTTGCTATGCTGGTCTACTCAGAATCTGCGGACCTGGTTCTGTCTCTCGTTTTAGAACCCTTCCCTTCTTCTGGAATCTTTGGACAACTCTCCCTCAGGGATCCTTCCTACTAGATGCATAATCCTTTTGCAGCGTACAAAGAGCAGCGTCTCCAAGAGTAGCTCTCAAGATCGATCCTCGGGCCTCTCATTTTTCCAGGGCTTGTCCTCATCAACCAAATTGGCGCGAATCTGCCAAGCACATCATTTAGGCATATCAGGCATCTCTTCACCTATAATAGCCAAGCATATCAACCATCTCAATATTGATTGATAATGTTTTGCAAATGTTGTTTTTTAGCATTTCAAATTGTCAGGATATATTTCAGTTTAGCTTTTATTTCAAAGCCTAAGTGGCGGGATCATGGAGGATTCTGTTGCTGTAAATCCTACTCTCCCAGCACCACATGGCAACTAATTATGTACCACAAGGGAGCAGTTTCCGCCTCCTTTTTTCTTTTCGAATCATAATATAACAACCGATAATGTTAAAAAAAAAAAGATCATAAGCAAAACATGAGAAATATACAATTCGAATGAGAGAAAATATATATGAACATATATATGAAAAACTATACAAAAACGAAAGAAGGGACCTTAGCTACGTAGGGGCCCTCTGCACAAATTTGAACTAACATGTTGTTACTTCAAACCACGCTTAAAAAACCATGTAAAAAATAGAGTTTTGTATTATGAAACAGAGTAATATGTCTCCCAGTTATAGAACAACAAAATAACACTAAAACAACAATATCAAGAACTAACTATGTGCATTGCACACACTTATATTTATAGATAAAATGGATAATTGTATCTTAGAGGAATTTCTTTCGCAATAGACACATGAATAGGTCAAAATCCGAGGATTCAGTCTCTCGGTTGCCATGAGCAGTAAATCTATGCAAGGTGGATGTTGGATTGAGTTATGGAGATGGCATGTAGGTGGAAAAAATGGATCCACAAGTTTAGGAATGGCTTCGGGCTTCTTTTACGTGCAGGAACAGTGTTCCAATTGGCATAGAACTCTCTGTTTACCTCCCTTTGACCAGGACTTTTCCTTTCGAATTTGGCCAAGTAAATAGGACCTCATCCATGTGTGGATAATTCCTGAGCTACCCATGTGTCTCATTCCTCCTACTGACACCTGTAACCTGTAGAAAAATGAAAACAGCTACGGAATTGCCAGTTCATTGCGGAAAGTGGCTACATTAGCTGATAAAAAAAAACCTAGATCAAATAGCACACACAATGATATAATTTGAAAATCACTCAAATACACTCCTGAAATCAACATGTAACAATTTTTGATAGCTTAATATGCACTGACATGGGAAAATAGAAGAGAAAGGGTTTAAGAAAATTCTTGGAAGAAAGGTAGTTTTGGGGCTCAACATACCCCCACTGTGAAGATGTTGCATGTCCTCATGCAACCAATATTGTAACTATTCTCCCTTCAATTCATCTGCTCTGAAACTTCTGCTAAGACATCCAACCTCTTCCTCTTCTTTCTTGTTGTCACTGTCATTCTAGGCTTCATCATAAGAAATTTATACTTTAGATTGATGAGGGCTCTACTCAACCTCCTATTCTTCTTCTTTAGTTTTCTATTTTTCTTATGCCATAATCCTAAATGCAGCATAGTATTGTCATGGATAATTTTATCCAATTTGTTTTGCTATTTTAATGTTTCATTCTCCTTTTGGATATCTCTGTTTAGGACTTCCAGGTCATAAATTTCTTACTTCAATGATTGAATCAAAGTTTCCTGAGTTGTATATGGCTAATTAGATGAAGTTCCTTGCTCTGTTGTAGATTTCTGTTGTTCCAATGATTCAATGAAATCATACATTTGTTGTTGAGTTTGATCACTTTTTGGAGTTTTCTTCCTTGGACTAGTTTCAAAATATAACCGAGGAGAAGGAGAATACTATGGACTTTGATCAGGTGGAGTGTTTTCTGGTGACTGATCTGGAGTTTCACCTCCCAAGTCTATGAATTGAGCTCCTTTGATTTGCGTTTTCTTCAACTTGCCCTCTAATCTAGATCTTCTTCTTAGACCTTCTGAGCTTATGTCTTTCTTTTCTATGATATGTTTCCCCTTTCCTTTTTGTTTTGCTTTAGTTAACCGTTCTTTAAGATAAACTAATCTTTCATAAAGAACTTTCTCTTCCTCTGAAGAAGGCTCAGGAGTCTAGTAAATGTCTTCAATTTTCCTCTTTCCTTTCTATTTTACTTGTTTCCTAATTTCAGCCAATGTTTCAGAAGGCAATTCTTCACTATTTTCCTTGGTCACACTAGTTGGAGTATCTTGGATTGTTAAAGTTGTTCTCTTCCTCCTAATTTTCTTTGTTGAACTCCCCTCAAGCACTTCAGGAGGGTCTTGGAAGAAATTCCTAACTAGGAATTTTTCCCATGTATCTTCCCTCTCTTTCAAATGATTTTCAACCAAGAACTTAATAAGGCCATGATGGTAGAGTTGAGATTCCACACCATCTATATTATTTTGCGCAGTGGTAGACATTTTTCTCAAACTATTCAACAAGAAATAAGGAAGGTTGATAGTTTCATTCTCCAAGAAATTCATTAATAATCTGATATGATACATGTACATGGAGCCATACCTGCCCTCGCATGTAATGAATTTATGAATGATCAACAGCAGACTAGTCCACTTATCTTTTAAGGCTGAAACATGAATTCCTCATTTAAAGATTGATATGTCCATACCTTGATTACGAAGAATGACCCTCCAGACCTTTTCATCAAAATCCTTGTTCTTAAACCATCTCTCCCCTTCTTGTGAAAGCTTTATGGCTGCTGCAATTGATGATTCTGTCACTGTAAATTTAATGTCCCCAATTTCAACTTCTACACCATTCAAAGATCTTGCAAATGTCTTTGTAACCTCCTTATGATGACCCTTGAACTTCTTAATGAACTACAACAATCTTGCCTTCTTCAATGTGCTCTTAAGCTATGGGTATCCTTCCATGAATTTAACTCCTTCGGACTTTCTTCTCACTATAAGATCCATTCTTCCTTCTTACTGTGAAGATACCTCTGTAAACAACAGTTTTACGGGAGCAGAATAGTTATGTGAGCGGAAAATAGAAGAGGGTCATGGATAAAATCGGTGGTTACGAAATGGGAAGAGTACAGAGCATGAAATGAAAGAGGGTTTACGGAGTAGAAGTCTGTGTAAACAAACAATGAACCGAGGATTGTAAAACTTGGTGTGAAAGCATGGAGGCAGAGTGTCACTCGTGAAACTTTGTGAGACTAAATGGAGTTTGATTTCATAAAAGGCTGCAGAGTGGAACATCAGTGGGCTCATAAAAAGGTTGCGGAGTGGAACGTCAGTGGAAGAGAGTCGTATTCAATCATCTCACCTCTGCATGATTAGTCGTTTTAACACATGTAATGAGGATGTACAACTAAGTACGAGTTAAACTCGGAAATAGATTATGAGACAGTTAAGATTGACATGGAGGATATGGTGGAGTTAAGGCAGCCATCAAGTCAAATCATTACACGTTATAGAGCTGTGATTTACAAACTATACAAATTAATGCTATTGAAAATGGTTTTGTCCATACCTTGGAACCGTACCTCTTTCGTTTTGCTAACTTTTAATTGGCTGCCTCTATAGGTGCTTTTTAGGTGTTGATGTCTTCAAAGATCTTATCCTTCCATCCCTACATCTTTCTTCTTTTATTATTTGGCTAATCACTTGACTGTCACTGCAGAGTAATAGGATTAGCTGTGGAATCAGCAATCAGTTGTGGAATCAAAATTCAGCTGTGAAAAATAACATTGTGAATAACATATGACTTGGAAATTGAATGGAGATGAAAAATGACTATATGGATGATACATGGAAAGGTGAATACGGAGAGAAACTGAAATAAATTTTATTGATGGAATGTGGTGGCGAGATGGAATGAAACAAACTATGAGTGAAATGAAAGATTTTTTTTTTTGGAAAATATAGGGCATCGGAATCTTCTGATTTTCGCTCTGTATTTTCTGTATAAGATTGCCAATCAATGATTGGTTTTCAGGCTTATACATTATTATTATTATTTTAGATGATGATGAAAAAAAAACAAAGACTAGGCTGGTGGAGAAGAATGATTCTTCTTCACCGGCCTCATTGCAGAGTTATCTTGAAAGATTTTGATAAACTCCTCCTTTGAGAGTGGCTTATGATAGATCTTCAATCTATGACCATTCACAAGGAGAGGAGTTTGATGCTCATCAATTATTTTGATTCTTACTGCCCCATTGCTAAAAACGTTTTCAATATCATATGGCCCAAGCCAATGATTCTGAAATTTACCTTGAAAATCTTTGAACTTTGAATCAAATAGCAATGCCCAATCTCTTTCTTGAGACTTTTTGTCCTTGATGTATTTTCCATGCCACTTAGCTCTCTGCTGCTGAACTAGATCATTTCTTTGAACTGCTTCTTGTCTGATCTCATCTAGTTCATTCAACTGCTCCAGTATATGCTTTTGAGCTTCTGATAGATCCATTCCCAACTGAACTGCCATCTTGAAGGTTTTAACTTGGAACTCAATGGGGATCAGAACTTATTTTCCATAAACAAGTTCATAGGGAGTGTGTCCCGTTGTGTTCCTCCATGTAGTTCTGTAGGCCCATAAGGCTTTAGGAAGCCTTTCTACCCAATCTCTTCTATGTAGATGCACAGTCTTGGTAATGATTCCTTCAATTACTTTATTTGTGGACTCCACTTGACCATTTTCTTGTAGATGATAAGGAGTGGATTTCCTATGCTTGACCTTGTACACTTCCATAAGCTTCTCCATCATTCTGGATGTGAATTGACCTCCTTGATCTGTCACAATTTCCCTTGGAACACCAAAGCAAGTAAAAATATCCTCATAAAGAAAATTAAGTACTGTATTTGTTGGGTTGTGTTATATTCTTTCCACATAGTTAACAGGGGGTTTGAGGGGTACCCGTAACCCCACTTTATGTGGCCCGAGGCAGTTTCCGGAAAATTTTGGTTTTGGACCCTATGTTAGGTTGGGCGAACCCACCTATGGTTTTGTGCATGATTTTCGGACATGTTTTTTGGACGCGATGGTTTTCGGTCCATGGTTTTGGACGCGATGGTTTTCGGTCCATGGTATTGGATGCTTTGGCATGTATAAATATGTATTGTAACATTGAAAGGAATATAATGAAAAATCAAGCTGGTAGTCTCGGTTTTTGAGATCCAGTGGGAAATCTCTGTGTATATGTGTTTTATGTGTTATGCTCTCTCATTTTTATATTTTTCCTGTGATTTAGAATTCGTATGCAGGTAATTTCTGTACAGGGTTAAAACCTACATTTGGTATCAGAGCTGTTTTGGCTTCAAGGGGATGCCTTTGTTGCGGAGGGGTTTCACTCGGGCCTGTGGTAGACCCTGTTCAGTGGGAGATCTGCGAGATCGATTCTGGTTGTGAAAGAAGATGGCGAGCAACGAAAAGATAGAGATTGAGAAGTTCAATGGTCAGAGTTTTGAGTTGTGGAAACTCAAGATGGAGGATCTGTTGGTGCATAAAGATCAGTGGATTGCGGTAGATCCGGGTACTAAACCAACGGGAGTGACCGGTGAAGAATGGAAGAAGTTGGATCGGAAGGAAAAGAGCACAATACGATTGTGTGTCTCAGATTCAGTATTGTTGAATGTATCAGGGGAAGCTACGACGAAGACTTTGTGGGACAAGTTAGGGACTTTGTACCAATCTAAGTCTCTGGTGAATAAATTGTTCCTGTAGAAAAAGTTGTTGTATAACCTGAGGATGAAAGATGGAGACTCGGTGACAGAGCATCTGAATGCGTTTAATACTGTGTAAGTCAGTTATCATCTGTTGATATTAAAATTTCAGATGAAGATAAGTGCATCAGTTTGTTGTGTTCTCTACCAGATTCGTGGATAGTCTGGTTATTGCAATAGGTAGCAATGCAACTGCTTTGCAGTTTGATGAAATAGTCTCAGCCTTGCTGACGGAGGAGATGAGACGGAAAAATATGGACAACCAGAATGGTGATGCCTTGTCTGTACGAGGACGGTCCCAGAACAGAAACAAAAATAAGTCATCGATGGGAGATCTAAATCTAGAGGGAGATCTAAATCTCCAGGAAACCTATAAAGGTGGTGTGCTGGAAATGCGGAAAGGAAGGGCACTTCAGAAGGGAGTGTAAATCTAAAGCTCCTGATAAAGGAAAGGGATCTGATGATGCTCCTTCTGCAGACGCGAAAACCACCTCAGATGAAGGTGGGGATGTGTACTTGGCTTCTTCAAGTACACATGTAGATCATGAGGCATGGTTAATTGACTCAGGTGCATCCTTTCACTTCACTCCCCATAGAGAGTGGTTCTGCGAGTATGAGAAATACGATGGTGGTGATGTCTTCTTAGGAGATGATAGGAAGGCTAGAATCATTGGTCACGAAAAAGTAAAGTTGAAGTTGCAAGGTGGAAGGGTTAGAACCCTTCCGGGTGTTCTGCATATTCCTGCATTGGCCAGAAATATGATTTCTGTAAGCAAGTTGGATGATGCAGGTGTAAAGATAGTGTTCGAGAAGGATACCTGCAAGATGGTTCGAGGAGCACTAGTATTGATGCGGGGAGTTCGGATTGGAACTCTGTACAAGCTGCAAGGTAGCACTGTTGTTGACGGGTGCAATAGTTCTATGGTTCCTGAAAATGGAGCAGAAAATCTAGTGGTCTCTGGAGAGAAGACCATGCTGTGGCATCAAAGGCTTGGACATATTGGAGAGAAGGGCCTTCGAATACTTCATGGTAAAGGTATGGTAGAAGGTATGAGTAATAGCTCTCTGGATTTTGATTTCTGTGAAAATTGTGTATATGGGAAGCAGAATCGGGTGAGTTTCCCCTCTGGTGGTAAGAGGACGAAACAAGTATTAGAGCTTGTGCACAGTGATGTGTTTGGACCTGTGAAAGTTCCATCACTGGGTAAGTCTGTGTACTATGTATCATTTATAGATGACTTCTCAAGGAATACATGGATATATTTCCTTAAGAAGAAATCTGAAGTCTTTGATAGGATTAAAGAATTTAAGGCTCTGGTGGAAAATCAGACAGAGAAGAAGATAAAGGTGTTGAGGATAGATAATAGTGGAGAATTTTGCAGCAAGGAATTTGAAGAATTCTGTAAGAAGTGTGGTATAGCACGGCAGAAGACTACTCCATATACACCTCAGCAAAATGGAGTCACAGAAATAATGAACAAGACGTTTATGGAAAGGGCAAGAATCATGCTCAGTGGTGCTGGGTTAGGACAAGAATTCTGGGCAGAGGCAGTGGATACTGCATGTTACTTGGTCAATAGGTCACCTTGATCACCGTTGGAGGATAAGACTCCACAAGAAGTATGGACTGGTAAGAAACCCTCTCTTTCACATCTGAGGGTATTTGG
>APFE031738926.1:38722-64650 GCA_000404065.3 Pinus taeda
TACTTTTTGCCTGCTAATGTATCTAATACTTGATCTATAAAGGGCAAAGGAAAGTGATCCTTCAAGGTTGCTTTATTCAATTCCCTATAATCAATGCACACCCTCCATTTACCATTATTTTTGGGCACTGTCACTGAGGGAGTAACCCATCGACTATCTAAGATTGGGTAAATGAAGTTCACATTGAGTAACTTTTGGAGCTCTTCTTTCACAATCTCCCTAAGATTTGGATTCATCCTTCTCTGAGGTTGTCTGATTGTTCTACTGTTTTCTTCAATATAGATATGATTGATGCAAGTCTTAGGGTCAATACCTTTCATATCAATATACTCCCATGCAAATGTAGCATAATGTTTTTGTAAGATTTTGGTTAGCTCTTCTTGTTGTAACTTTTCCAAGTTTTTGTTGATATTCAATGTTTTTACCTGGAAAATTTTCAACTGCAGAACTGCCAAACTCTTCCATAGAGTAGAGAGGCATTTGCCTTGATGACAAGTATTCAATATCAAAATCTAAATGAAATTGTGTGTGATCATATTCTGAAGATGTTTCAAAATTTTCTAATGTGTTCAGGATTTGACTATCCTCACTAACTTCAAAGAGGGTAAAGAGAGATTGTATAACATCTTTATCATCGACCCATTCGTTGTCTCCTACTTTTGTAATTGCTTTTGCTGGAGGATACAAAGTAAATTTCTTTGTTGAACTACCATTAGAAATGTACATGTCACCATATCTACAACTAATAAAAGCATCAGCTGTGGCTAGCCAAGGTCTTCCTAAGATGAGTGGGTGTCCTCCTAGATTGTTCTTGGGAGTCAAAATCATGAAATCCGTCGGATATTCCCAAGAATCCAAGGAGACTGAAATATCTTCTAGTACACCATCTTGTTTGATTACTGATCTATCTGCAAGTTGCACTAAGGTAGGTGTGAAAAGAAGATTAGGAAGTTTAAGTTGTTCCATAGTCTGTCTACTCATATTGTTTATAGCAGCCCCTAAGTCAATCAATGTATTTTGAATTTCTATTCCATTTATGTGTGTCTTGACAATTGGACTACCTGGGTCCACATATTTCTACATGGTAATCTTTCCCATCATGATATCTGCTATTTTTCCTACCATGTTGATTCTTTTTGTGTCTCTTGGTTTCCTACTTGGTCTTTTGATACTCAACTCCTTTATTGTTTTTGCTAGAATAGGAATTTCTCTAATGGCTTGTAGCAAGGGAATCTTGATACAAACATTCTTTAATTCATCTAGAAAATCATAATCAGGCAACAAGATTTGTTTTTCCACCCCCCTGTAAATTTGTAATCTCTTAGGAAAAGGAGGTGTGGATGTAGATACAGGTTGCTCAACTATAGGAGTTGTGCGGGTTGACTCTTTTTGTTTTTCTTTTTGAATGGCTGGGTTTTGAAGGGATGCTTCTTCAAAACTTTTATTGACTTTCAGAGAATTCTCCTCAAAAGCATCTTGCTCTTGAATATCTATAAAAGGTTTTTCCTTTTCTAAAATCCTACCAGATCTAAGTTGAACATCATTAAGATCTAGAGGAAAAATCATGTAAGTAGGAAATGGTTGTCCTTCTACCATGTAAGAATTCTAAGGGTTCTTGCTATTGGGATTTGGTAATGGTTGGGCTGATAGTTGATTTTGCTTTTGTTGAAATGGAAGCAAGAGTTGAGGATTTTAATTTTGTTGAGGAGGTTGTTGTTGTGGAAATGGTAATGGAAGTTGAGGGCTTTGATTTGGAAGCTATGGATTTTGTTGTTGGTTTTGTGGGGGGGGATAGCCCTGATAAGATGGAGGAAATTGATAATATTGAGCAAATATCCCATAAGGATTTTGTACCCCTTGTGCCCATGATTGAGATTGATACTGATTTTGAGGTTGAGACCAAGGTTGTTGCCAAGAATTCCAATTTGGTGGGGGCTGAAAAATCATTGGATTGTTAAATCCTTGATTTTGTTGCCCTTGCCAAGGTCTTCTTGAAACAAAGCAAAGAGATTCTATAGAGTTTGGGTCCTCCTGAAAGATAGCTTTAAGACTTGGGATTGAAGGATAATCCTTGGTCTCATGATTTTCTGAGCAAATCATACATGTTTCTACAACCTTTGCATCTAAGGGACATTCTCTTAGAGCATGTTTCTTTCTATATTTTGTGCAAAATATGGCTAAGGCATCAGCTTTTGTTTCTGCTTGTTTTGAATGTTGAGGATGTCTAGCTGTTCACTAAGGCTCCCTAGAATGTCAGTTTTGAACTCATCAAGCATATTGCCAATTTCTGCCCTACTTACTGTCCCAGTTATAGATTTGTTGGCTCTAATAAGAGAAGGATCTCTAGGCCCTTTTCCATTTTTAGATTTTCCCCTTGAAAGATGGACACATAGTTCTACTATGTCACTTAGTGGAAGTTGAGAGATGTCTCCCATCCCCATCATGTATAAAATATTTATCCATTCATCTCTAATGGCTTTCAATAAAAGGGCTTTCAACGTTTCCTCATCTAAATTGTTCAATTTTGCTCTCTTTAAGTTGTATGGAAACCTCTCAAGCAAATCTTCTAAGTTCTCATCTTCTTTTGCATCATTTTGAATGCCTCATCCTTATGATTGGTAGGCATACAATAATCCAGGTATCTATCCAAAAATGCTTGCCTCATATCATTCCAAGTCCTAATAGATTGAGTGAAAAATCCCATAAACCATTTCAGAGGAGCCCCTTTCAATGTTGAAGGGAACAATTTTTGTTTTTGAGAGTCTTCTAGATAGTCATAGTTCGGCATAAGACTTCAAACTCAAACATAAATGTTTCAGGATCCTCACTTCACAATCCATAAAATTTTGAGAGGATAGATGGTGAAATGTTTTTCATTGTTGTATGGGTTTCCTCATCTACTATAGGGAATCCAAATGAGTTATCTCCTTCCCTATTTCTTTCATTGTTACCTCTACCTCCTCCATTGTTACCTCTACCACCTCCATTATTTCCTCTACCTTTGTCTCTACCCCTTCCTCCAAATAGTGAAAATTATCCATCTTGCTCTTCTTCTACCTTAATAGTTTCCTCAGAATCTTTTGGCTCTTCTACTAATGGTTGATAAGAGAAAGTTTCTACCTCCTCTTCTTCTCTAGGTAATTCTACTTCTTCCACTGAAATACGTTTCCCTGATGGAGGTGAAGAAGGGTTCTTCTCCCAGGTCAGATTTAGTAGATGGAGTGGGAGAATATTCTAATTCAGTTGCTGCCCCTTGAATTCTAAGAATCCTAAGGTTGGGAGTATGAGTTTGGGATGGAGGTCTATCATGTCTATTCCTTGAAGTAGTTGGAGTTGTAAAAATCAAATTTTTGTCCCTAGCTATAAACCTTCCCCTAGAATCTCTATCTCTATGCATGTCATTTTTATTTTTTTTTTATCTTAATTGGGCTAATAATCCTATTTCTGATCTTCTAGATCACACTAGGTGCAAGAGGAGAGCATACTTCAAGAAATTATTAATTTTCCTTTTCTTTTTTGAATGTAAGAGATAAGCTACCTAGTTACACTTCCTCGACAATGGCACCAAAATGTTTAGTTAATTTAGTGTTTCCTAAATTGCTACATAAGTTATCAATACGGGATTCGTAAACTAATGAAGTGTAGTCCACTGTATGTGCTAGACAACCCTTTTCTTACCTCATTGTTTTCAGTTTTATCTTGTTTTGGGGTTTTGTTTTGTTGGTCTCCTAAAGTGGTCTAATGCAATGGAAATCCTAATCTACTGTTAAAGCAAAAGTTTAAGAATACTTTTAAAGATCAAGTGTGGATGTAGAGTTGAAGACAAGGTTTATCCTCTTACTCCTTGTGATGATTTCCAAACTTTGAACTTAAGCGATCTTAAAACATGCTATATACAAAATCAGAACTTGAATAAGAGTGTAAACATGCAGCTACATAAACCAAACTGAAAATAAAGTACTGAAAATGAGATTACTATCTCTGCTATCCATCTAATTGCAAAATTGAAATCTAATAAACTGCTGCAACTCAAACAAAAAGTAAAGAAACTGGAAACTAGTCAATGATTTCACCCATAATCACAACATTTCGCTAGTTAACTTCTAAAACAGGGCTAAGCTAAAGGCTCCGGAAATATCATCATATGGCATGAAAAGAATGACATCTAAATTATCTAATTTTCACACTAATGAAAGCAAAGCCAATTACTTCATCTATACTCACAATATTTCGTCAATTAACTTCTAAAATGGGGTTAAGCTAAAGACTCTGGAAATATCATCATATAGCATGAAAGAACTAACATCTAAACTATCTAATTGCATACTAATGAAAGCAAAATCAATTACTTCACCTATAATCACAATATCTTGCCAATTAACTTCTAAAACGGGGTTAAGCTAAAGGCTCCGGAAATATCATCATATAGCATGAAGAACTGATATCTAAACTATCTTAAACAGTAAACAAATCTCACTATGTAAAAGCATAAAAAACTGAAATTGAAAATTAAAGTTCAGTAGAGGAGGCAAGTCTCAATATCACCACTTGATGCAAAAATTACACTAAGAAGCTCGAGCATAACTAGACTTAAAGACCTATTTTGAAGTGCACTTATTAGTGTTAGTAAGAAATGTGACAAGCTGCAAAAACATGTATAGGATTAGAATGATTAATATCATAAGCAAAACATAAGAAATATACAATTCAAATGAGAGAAAATATACATGAACATATACATGAAAAACTATACAAAAATGAAAGAAGGGACCTCAGCTACGCAAGGCCCCTCTGCACAGCTTTGGACTAACACGCTGTTACTTCAAACCACGCTTAAACAACCATGTGAAAAATAGAGTTTTGTATTATGAAACAGAGTAATATGTCTCTTGGTTACAGAACAACAAACTAATGCTAAAACAACAATATCAAGAACCAACTATTTGCATTGCAAACGCTTATATTTATAGAGAAAATGGATAATTGTATCTGAGAAGAATTTCTTCAACAATAGACACGTGAACAGGTCAAAATCCGAGGATTCACCCTCTCAGTTGCCATGAGCAATAAATATATGCGAGGTGGATGTCGGATTGCTTTACGGAGATGGCATGCAGGTGGCAAAAATGGATCCATGAGTTCAGGAACGACTTCGGGCTTCTTTTATGTGCAGGAACAGAATTCTAGTTCGCATAGAACTCTTCGTTGACCTCCCTTTGACCGGGACCTTTCCTTTCGAATTTGGCTAAGTAAATAGGACCTCATCCATGTGTGGATAATTCCTGAGCTTCCCATGTGTCTCATTCCTCCTACTGACACCTGTAACCTGTAGAACAATGAAAACGACTACGGAATTGCCAGTTGGCTGCGGAAAGTGGCTACATTCCGTAGCTGATAAACAAAACCTAGATCAAATAGCACACACAATGATATAATTTGAAAATCACTCAAATACATTCTTGAAATCAAAATGTGACAACTTTTGGTAGCTTAGGATGCACTGACATGGGAAAATAGAAGAGAAAGGGTTTAAGAAAATGCTTGGAAGAGAGGTAGTTTTGGGGCTCAACATCTATCAAACTAGAATTTAATCAATTGTTTTTAGCATATTATTTCTATGCTTAAAGATAAGTGAGAGAAGCATTCCTAGATCACCGTAGTTTTTTTGCCTCTAGTAGGTTAACAATGTTGGTAGTGTGACGAATATTTTGAAAATTAAAACAAATTTGACTATAAGTTGGGATATCTAACAGAAAGTGATTTTCATATTCAACCCTCTTAGTATCATACATGTGACAAACTATTTTTTCCCATGGCATTTTGGGAGTAGACCAACATCTAGTTTCACTATGAAGCTAACGGGAATTAGTTCTTACCTTAGCAATGTTATTTTTCTTCTTATATTGAATTAATAAAATAACATAATAATATCATAATAATATATTTAATATGAATAGTCTGACTAATAGATGAAAGGGCCTTTTTCAGAACATTTTTCTAGTCAAATTTGCCCAAAAATCAGTAGAGACTTCTAAGAAACATAAGTTTAAGCTCTTTAATTTGAAAAGATTGAGTGCATAAAAGGTTTTCTCAGGTGTTGAATCATTTATGCATTCAAAAGTGCATTTTAAATAACAAGAAATCACAATCTTGTTCGAAATTATATCGCTTGATTCCAATAAAAAAGCCATTTTGTCTATAAGTTAGATTGTGTCGAATTAATATATAATACATAATAAATTGTCATAAAATTATATATATGAAAAAATCATTTATATTTATTAGGAATGAGTATCATGTAGTGGTGGCACTGAGCCCTCCACCTCTAAAGCTTATATTGCTACAAAAGGCTTTGCTAGGATATATCGCAACAATACACCCTCACAAATCTAGTAAGAAGAACATAGAGCAAGAAGCTACGATAGAGTGTAGGTTCATTTCGACTAAGGAAGTGATTGTATAGATGGGAAATTAGATACCAAATACAAGTACTACAAGGACTAGAAGCACAAAATACATGTAGACAGTTGATATTTATTAGTAGGTTAAAATCATCATGGGGAAAGTTTAGTGGAGCACTCATAGGAGCAATAAGAAATTTTATTCTACTTAAACGAGACTCAAAAACATATGATGAAGCTAGATAGTAAGGTGATAAACATCGCTCATGCTCTAGTGAATCTAGAGTTTACTGATTAAGAGGAAGACACTAGTCCACATATAACCTTCTAGGCAGATACCCCTTTTGAAGGATTAGTCACCATATGAAAATGTGTTGTCATGTTCTATGTATATTATAGGAGATGGAAAATGGTAGGTAAGTCTAGTTACAATAGATTATGTACACAATATTTCTATGGCTCTAATTTAATTTTTAGATTGTTTCAGTGGACAAAGTCAATTTCATTGTATGATTAGCTTGGTTTCCCTAGTGGTAGACCAGTGCACATAAAAGACATATCTAATGTAACATATTTTTGAAATGATATAATACAACACCTTCCTAGCTTATAAGAAAAAAAATATACATGTTGATATCTAGTACATGATGTAGAATTTCTCATTGTAGATCACCTGATAATGCAATGTACTAAAGCATAATACTTGATCTACTTCTACAAACAAACTTGCAGAAGCTTAATTGATTATGAGCAAGATCAAATAGAGCATATATAACTAAGAATGATGAATCAATCACACATGAACATAGAAGAATACTCTAGGCAAAGCCTCGGCTAAAAAACCCCGATCTTTGTATTATCATACAAGTGGAAATATGTCTGGATTACAAAAATCTTTAGCTCACAAGCTATCCAGCTCTCAATACAGTCCCTCAATGCTGCTCATAGAATGAATAGACACAACATGTGCCTTCCTCCAGTCCTCCAAGCCTCCTATTTCCTTGTGCAGTTTCTCCTGGGTCCTCTAGCTGCCACCTGTGTGAATTAACCTCTCACACAACTCACCAAACTCAGAAGTAACTGCGCAATCTCCAAGGAATGAATTCCTTCTACATGCAAGAGATGTCCTCAATGGAATATTCCTACAACTGATAGTACATTATCCCATCATCTGATCTCAACTGGGTCTCTGACTGAACTGACATGCATGAGTTATTTATGGGAGAATATTCTGTTGGCATTATGACACTATGACACAAGTGTTGTCCTTCATGGAAACTCGCTCAGATGACAGATCACATTTTAGACTCACAGAATGAAGAAAGAGAGGTATACGCAGGTTACCCATTGACCAAGCCGCATGTACATGCGTGTTTGGAGACCAAAAGGCGCGTATAGCGTACACATGCACTTTCACGGAAGGAAAGGCATGTACATGTTGAAAAACTTAGTTTTGGCCCATGGTATTTGGTCCATGGTATTATGATCCATGGTATTGGTCCAAGGTATCTTGTTCGAAGTGTTGACCCCAGGTATTTGGTCCAAGGTATTGGTTCTAAGTGGTTTTGGTCCATGGTATTAAGGCCTATGACTATAAAACGAGGAGAAGATCATTAGGCAAAGGCACTCAAGTATAGAATATCTGATGAAGAGCAAGATCCAGAATACATGTTATTGGATTATGGTGCATAGCTGGATCTGAATCAGGGATGAACCTTAGCGCTTGATGAAGGATAAGATCTAATGATGGGTCAAGATCTTAAGGCTTGAAAAGAAGTATCTTAGTGTGGTTTTGATATTTTATCTAAATATCTGGCGCATGTTGTAGTCTGTAAATATGATGATCTGGGTATCACTAACATTTGGAATTATTGTAAATTTTAAATCATCATTTACAGATCTGTACGTAGGTTCACTTGAGCAAAGGCGCGTATACAGGTTGGTTCTGCATATCAAAACAACTTATACATCCTAAATTTGATTTGGAGATATGTATGCAGGTTCACCTTGAGAAAACAATGTATGTACGCAGGTTCGACACATTGAAGTAGCGTATACCTCATAAAATATGCTTTAGGTACTTTTGTTTGCTGTTGCAGCGTTGTAGGTTCTAGCTTGGGTTCTGGTTACTGTTACTGTATTCTAGTTACAGTATTCTGAGAAGTGATTGATTGATTCAGTTTTGGTTGGTGCAAAGGAGATTGGTTGATGCAAATATATTTGATGTTTGATTGATGTTATTGATGGATCTAGTCTGAAAATTTATGAAACGTGGTCCCTGGAAGAAAAGAGAAGGTTGTAGCCTACTAGTAAACACATCAGCTAGTACAAGAGCTAGGGTGTTGTAGCTCCCTTCCAGGAGAAGCTGGAGAACGAGAGAAGGTTGTAGCCTTCTGCAGGTAGAAGCCTAGGTATTGGTATAAGACTGCACCAGTACAAAAATTAAGAATTTTCTTATTAAAAGAAGATAGAGACAATTGCAGCAAGTGGTTTTCACCCACACTAAGTTTCCACCTTATATCTTGTGTTCATGTGTGTGATTGTCTGTTCTATTTTTACTGTACCTACTTACTGTTTATATGGTTCTGATGCACAGATTAAAGATCAACATATGATGAATTAACTAAGTTATAATTTTGAAGGGTATACGCTAGCTGCCTTAAATACAGTTGCACGTATATGAATCTGATTATGGAAATGAAATATTATTGATTTTCTAATATTGATTCACCCCCCCTGTCAGTATTATTTCCAACATATTCAGTTATCTGAAGTGCAGTACTTACATGCATGCATGCATTAACTAACTGAACTCACAATCAGTTCCACAAACTGTTGGAACTAATCTAACTGGACTTAACTCACTTAACTAAGCTAACTGTTTACAACTCAAAGTGCAACTCATCCTAATCTCCTTAATCATGGGATAACTTCCTCAATCAAAGGAGAAACTGTTGCATGTCTTCACATAGACTTCCTATTCGATTTTCTTCAAATAATTAACTCAAGATGAATTAATTAATTATTTTACAAATGGCTGCTAAGATCAAACTCAAATTTTATTTCTTAATTTTAGTTCAGGGACTAACTAAAATTGGAATGTATCTCGAAATGCTATTTATAACAGTTCTATTTTTATCATTTCTTGTTGATATTTTCAACACTCCCTCTCAACAAGAAAGGGATTATCTATCACCCCAATCCTGTCTCTGTGGAACTTGAACTTGCATTTTGACAATGCCTTAGTCAAAATATCTGCATCTTGTTCCTCGGTCGAAACATACAACAACAACATGATCCTCTTCACCACACAGTCTCGAAGATGATGATACCGGATATCGATGTGCTTGGACTTGTCATGAAACACTGGACTCTTAGAGAGTTTGATACAACTCTAATTATTGAAATAGATCACAGTTGGATCCATCCTCATGACCAGACAATCCAACTATAGTTTTCCGCATCCAAATGGCCTCTCATGCTGCTTGACTGGCAGCCAGGTATTTAGCCTCTACTGAGTTAAGTGCAACTGGCCTCTGTTTCCTACTGTACAAAGAAACTACAGTTGAACCAAGGTTGAAAATTCCTCCCGAAGTGCTCTTCCGGTTTGATGGACTCCCTGCCCAATCTGAAGCCCTAAAGCTTCACTCCATCTGTTCGTCTGTACCATAATCCATACTAAGATGTGCCTCTGAGGTATCTCAGCACATGCTTTGCTGCCTTCCAAAACAACTTGGTAGGCTGAACCATAGCTTGACTTAGTTGGTTCACTGCAAAGTATAAATCTGTTCGTGTGTTCACTAGATACATTAATGATCCCACAAGTTGTCGATAAACAGTAGCAGCTACTACCTCACCTAAAGTAGCATCCTCCTTCCTCTAGTTACCAGCTAGAGGAGTCTGCATGGGCTTGCACTTCTCTATGTGGAATTGCTTGAGTATCTCATTTGCATACTTGCCTTGAGACACAAACACTTCCCCATCCTTCTGCCACACTTCCATGCCTAGAAAGTAGTGCATAAGACCCATGTCTTTCATCTTGAACTCTATTGCAAGGTCATCCTTGAAAGACTTCATCAACTGATCATCAGTTGTTAATATCAGATCATCAACATAAAGAACAATGATCAATGGCTTACCTTCTACCATGATGTGGTAAAGGTTTGCATCTGCTTCACTCTTGGTGAAGCCCAACCCGGTGAAATAACTATCAATCATGTTGTGCCGAGCATGAGGTGCTTCCTTCATCCCGTACAAAGCTCTCTTGAGTGGACCCACATGCGACTCATGATTGAAGGTCTCAAATCCTTCCGGCTACTCAATGTACACCTCTTCCTCAATCTTCCCATTGAGGAACGCAGTCTTCACATCCATCTGATGGATCTTCCAACCCATCTGAGTTGATAGTGCCAACATTGATATGATAGATGAGTAGATTTCTACAGGAGCAAAAGTCTCATTGTATTCGATCCCCTCGACAAACCTTTCTTTATGTTTCTCAACACTGCCATCAGCTGCTTGCTTTACCTTGTAAAGCCATCGGGAACCCACTACTGACTTGTCCTTCGGTATTGGGACAACATCCCAAACATAGTTCTGAATGATGGAGTCATACTCCTCCACCATAACATCAACCCAAACTGGTTGCTGCACTGCTTCCTCGAACAAAGAAGGTTTGGTCTCTACACACTCCCCAACCAGAGACATGTAGCCATTGTACTGCTCGGGTGACCTCCTCTGTTTGCGCTACGAAGATGGTTGTCCCACATTCTCTCTCGCATCCAGCATCAACCTATCAGTTTCCCTTGAGTGTTTCGGCCCATCTTTGGAAGACTCTGCATGAGTGGATGTCTCCACTGCTGGGTCCTCTGCATGCGGCTGCTCCACATTAGTTTGAGGCTCCTCCTCCTTTGGAACCAAAAGTTCCTCCTCTGCATGCAACTTGAGCTCCCTCTCAAGTGATACTCGCATGGATTTTTTCTCGTCGAACTTCAAATCTCTGCATACCACTGTCCCCTAACTGGTAGGCAAGAACACACAATAGTTGTGGGGTGTATCATTGTACCCAACAAGTATCCCTAACTCAGTTGCTGGATCTAGCTTCGTCTGGGCATCTTTGGTCACATGGCAATAAACTGATGATCCAAAGATCCTGAAGTGACTCACATCTGGTCTCTTCCTGGAAAAGGCCTCCATTGGTGTCTTCATTCCCAGTGTACAATGCAGGCTTCTATTTTGCAAGCATATTTTTGTATTTCATGCCTCAACTCACAAATGAAGTGGTAGGCTTTGGTCATGCAGCAAGGCCCGAGCGGCTCCCATAATTGATTTGTTCTTCCTTTCAGCCACCCCATTTTTTTGTGGGTTATGGGGTGCCATCAACTTTCGTTAATTCCTTCTGTTGCACAGAAGTCCTTAAACTGTTGGGAGACATAATCTCCACCATTTTCACTTTGCAAGGTCATTATTTTCTTTCCAGATTATTTCTCTGCCAAGGCTTTGAACTCACAAAACCTCGAGAAGGTTTGATCCTTCTTCTACATAAAGTAGATCCAACATCTACAAGAAAAATCATCAATAAAAATAACATAGTACCTTTGTTTAGCGATGGAGGCTATAGAGAATGGTCCACACACATCTGTATGAACTCACTCCAGGATTGCTCCAGCTCTACTGTCTCGATCCTGAAAGGAAGATTTCACATGCTTACCCAAGGTACAACCTTTGCATGTATCCACTTGCTCCAGTTTTCCCTTAGGAAATCCGGTAGAAATCTGCTACATGATCTTCAAGGCTCCATGGTGCAAGTGGCCCAATCTTATATGCCATAGCTCATCAAAATCTTGGCTCTGCACCAACTCTACTTGGGAACTCAATGCAGCATAGTTGTTTACCTCCAGTTTGTAGAGATTCTTTACTCAAACCCCAATCCTCTTGGTCTGTCCAGTGCCGATATGCCTCAGGAATTCCTTTCTTTGCTAAAGACTACATCATAGCCTTTGTCTTCCAACATAACAACAAACAAAATATTATTCTTCAGACCAAACACATACTTTACATCAGTCAGGGTGAGAGGAGCTCCATGCTCCCTTTGAAACACAACCATACCTTCACCTGAAACATGGTATTTGCCATCATTGCCCATCTTGATTTGCATCTGGAGGTCCTTCTCCTCCAAGTTACTAAAAAGATTCTTGTCATCGGTCATGTGGAATGAAGCTCCACTGTCCAGGTACCAAACACATCCCACCATCGATGAAACCATGCATGCGATGAGGGTGAAATCCAATTCGAACTGAGAGGCAAGTGCCTCACCATCTGATCCCTTCGAGGATCCCTACTTGGATTTCTTCTGTGGACAATTCGTAGCATAATGGCCCACCTCATGACAATGAAAGCAACGCACTTTTGATTTGTCAATCTTCTTCCCACCATGGGAAGAACTGGATTTGGGATGGGACGCCTTCCCTTTCCCTTTCCTCACCTTACTCGCTAAGACTAGATTTTCTTCATTATCTTGCTTTGATGAAGATCCATCTCTGGTGCTTCTTCTTATCTCCTCCTACATCAGATCTGACCAAAGTCATTTCCAATTTGGCAGTTTCCCTCTTCCATTTACCAAGTCTTGGTAGCTATGCCAACTCTTAGGAAGACCGAGGAGAGCAAGACTCACCTTGTCATCATCGACTATTGTGATTCCTACACTTCCAAGCTCATCCCTGCAGGTGGTGAGCTTGTTCAGATATGTAGAGATCGTGTCGCTCTTTTCACACTTGATTTTCCGAAGCTTGTCTTTCAGTGCTAGCTTCCTATGATCACAGCTATTCTGATATAGATCCTTCAATGTTTTCCACATTGAAAATGATGTCTCCTTCCCATGGAGACTCGAGACAATGTGATCTCAAACTCCCTCTAGAAGGATTTTCCTCGCTCTAGCCACACATTTCTTCCATTCCGCCAATTTTTGGGCATTAGCAGTTGCTGCCTTGGGGACTTCTTGATCAATGAAGTCCTTCAAACCGTTGTCCTCCAATACCATGTCCATGCAATCCTTCCAGGCTATATAATTTGAGCTTCCATCAAGGGCATACTTGAGTCTCAAACCGTTGAACGCCATTGGTGAAATTTGAGATGCGATAAGAATTCAAATTCTATAATCAGGAGCTTCAAACTTCTCCCTTCTCCCTTCTTTGTATATTGTTCTTCACTTTGATCACCTTTCCTCTGATACCATGTAGAATTTTCCGTTGTAGATCACCTGATAATGCAATGTACTAAAGAAAAATACTTGATCTACTTCTACAAACAAACTTGTGGAAGCTTAATCGATTATGAGCAAGATCAAATAGACACATATAACAGAGAATGAGAAATCAATCACACATGAACACAGAAGAATACTCTGGGGAAAGCCTCAGCTAAAAAACCTTGATCTTTGTATTATCATACAAGTGGAAATATGTCTAGATTACACAAAGCTTTAGCTCACAAGTTATCCAGCTCTCAGTACAATCCATCAATGTTGCTCATAGACTAAATAGACACAACATATGCCTTCCTCCAGTCCTCCAAGCCTCCTATTTCCTTGTGTAGTTTCTCCTAGGTCCTCCAGCTACCACCTATGTGAATTAACCTCTCACACAACTCACCAAACTCAGAAGTAACTGCACAATCTCCAAAGAATTCCTTTTGCATGCAAGAGATATCTTCAATGGAATATTCCTGCAACTGATAGTACATTGTCCCATCATCTGATCGCAATTGGTTCTCTCACTGAATTGGCATGCATGAGTTATTTATGAGAGAGTATCCAGTTATCTGAAGTGTAGTAGCTACATGCATGCATGCATTAACTAACTAAACTCACAATCAGTTCCAAAAACTGTTGGAACTAATCTAACTGGACTTAACTTAGTTAACTGAGCTAACTAATTACAACTCAAAGTACAACTCATCCTAATCTCCTTAATCAAGGGATAACTTCCTCAATCAAAGGAGAAATTGTTGCATGTCTTCACATAGACTTCATGTTTGATTTTCTTCAACTAATTAACTCAAGATGAATTAATTAATTATTTTACAAACAATTGCTAAGATCAAGTTCGAATTTTAATTCTCAATTTTAGTTCAAGGACTAACTAAAATTGGAATGTATCCCAAAATGCTATTTATAACAGTGTTGTTTTTAGCACTTATATTTTTAGCATTTCTTGTTGCTATTTTCAACACATGATTGATCATGACCCCTTTTTGGTTAAAACGATCACGTGGAAAGTTTTAGCGGAGTGCTCATAGGAGTAGTAAGAAATTTTTCTTTGCTTAGATGAGACCCAAAAACATATGAGGAAGATGGAAAATAAGGTGACAAAGATGACTTGTGCGCTGGTAAATTTGTAGGTTACCGATTCATAGGGAGACACTAGTCAACTTGTAATCATCAAGATGGATAACTCTTCTGAAGGATTAGTCATGCTATCAAAATATGTTTTCATGTTTTACTTAATTTTGGATCATCAATTGTTAGGAGATGGATTATAGTAGGCAAGACTAGTTAGAAAAATTATATACATGGTATATCTATGATTTTTATTTCAGTTTTAGATTATTTTAATGGACAAAGTCAATTTCATTGTGTGATTATGCATGTTGTTGTCCAATACATGATTGATCATGCCCCTTTCCTTCCTTCCCAAACAACAAAATGTCATCAATATCATGATCATTTAGAGAATCTAGTCCCAATAGTTTTCCCATAGTTTCAATTTATACAAAAATTGTTCATCTGCTTACAAAAACATGACATATAATTAAAAACAAAGTAATTATTTGAGAAAAATAAATAAATTTAAAACAATTTATCGTTTGAATTATATGATATCACTTATGAGTGTCAATTTTGGAATAATTTTCTAGAGTTTTAATTTAGTTATCATTTTTTTTTTAAGGAACATGTATTCATTATATTAGATAAACAAACTTGGTTTGAAGGTTAGGGCCTTTTACAACATAGTTCAAATAATCTATTACATCTATCCAAAATTTCAAAATTACACTATCTTTGCAATCCCCTAAGCTACATTTAACAATACTAAACTAATGAATTCCATATATTATCGAAACAACTCCACCAAAAACAACATATCTGTAGGTTTTAACCCCGTACAGAAATTACCTGCATACAAATTCTAAAACATAGAAAATAAACAATGCGAGAGCATAACACATAAAACACATATTATAGAGATTTCCCCTGGATCCCAAAACCGGGACTACCAGCTTGATTTTTCATTATTTCCTTTCAATGTTATGATACATATTTATACATGTCGAAGCATCCAATACCATGGACCAAAAACCATCACGTCCAATACCATGGACCGAAAACCATCGTGTCCAAAAACATGTGCGAAAATCATGCACAAAACCATAGGTGGGTCTGCCCAACCTAACATAGGGTCCAAAACCAAAATTTTCCAGGGCGCTGCCCCGGACCCAATAAAGTGGGGTTACAGGTATGCCTCAAACCCCCTGTGACCCCTCCCCGCTACACAACTGGTGCAACGAAGGCCCCGGTTAACTACGTGGGCTAGTCGCGAAAAGAATATAACACAACCCAACATTATCTGCATAACATCATAAAATACTAAGTAAGAAAAACTACATGTCTTCCAAGCCCTAGGCTTCCTGAGCACCATTCTTTGCTTCAATGGCTTGTTCTGAATTGATTCCTGGGCACTCACACGATCATTTTGTCACCTTCACGATTATTGTTTTCATCCTCATATTGAATTGCAATTTCAAGCTACTTCGCTCCATTGACTATTGGGTGAGGCTAATCATCAACGCCCCTTTCTACAACCCTCGTTGGGTTTTCTGTTCTAAATTGTAATATCTCCATTTCCAACTGGAGTCAATCCAATTTAAGCTCCAATAAACCCATCCGATGAGCCATTAATTCATTTTGTGGCGTAGCTTCAGCTGAGATCATCTCTATATGGCACGATACCAAGGAGTTTGTCAATTCAAGTGATCTTGTCATTCTGGCAAGAACTGAGCCGAAGTCCTCCTCCTCGTCCCTCAGAATGCGCTCCATTATTTTAAAAATAGACTAAAGATGAACGCAAATTTAAGTTCGTTTGTTTTTGCTTTTTCAATTAATTAATTAATTCAATAATTAGATTATGTAATACTAATAATTTGTAATTGAAATATTTAATTTGAAAGATAAAATTTAAATTTATACATTAATTAAAAATGGTTAATATAATTGTTTTTCTTTATTGTTTTTAAATGATATTTTGTTTTTGATGTTGTTACAACTAAAGAAATGAGTAGTATTTTTTTGAAGTATTATATAGAGTTGTATTGCTGAAGAATCAATGTATCCAAGTTTAATATTTTGTGGAAATCTAAGTTTATATGATTTTTGGATAAAAAAAAATTATATTGTTATTTCAAGGATACTTGTTATTATGAGAACAAATTGTATTAAAATTGAGCTTCTTCAAAATATATCTTAAATACTACTTTTTTTTGAAGTTTATATGTTAAATATTTTGTTTTTTTAAAGTGATGTTGATATGTTCTTTGGTTATAGTTTGGGATTTCATGATTAGGATATTAATAAAATATCATATTAATATGATATTCTTTGTCATAATTTTAGATTTCTCTTGATATGCATTTTATACTACACATTCTTCATATACTTGTATTTCTCTACAAACCATCAATGTTTTATTAATAAAGACAATTAAATTTGCTAACATTTTTGTGTTTGTAGTTCATATTTCAATGTTCCTAATTCAATTTGATAGGTTGATGGACTATTATGTATTGTTTATTAACAAGTTTCTCTTATATATCTATATATATATATATAGACACACACACACATGTCATTGACCTAAAAACTCGAAGTTGTGAGAGGCGAGAACTGAGCTTTGCATCCAACAATGGCGATCACTCATTTTCGGCATGCAGGGACTTTCTCCCAGGCTCCCAATCGATTGCTTGAAGGAAATTGTAAGTTGGCAGGCGTTCCCTCTCTCTGGGGAATAGAACCACGTCAGGAAGAGGTAACAAATTGTTTTATTCATATACAAGATGGGTTTTTTTGGCTTAAGCCCCTATTTGCTCTCGAGCTTCTCGATGGGGACAATGTTCTCTTGTTTTCTTTGCCTGAGCATCTATCACAACTTTTCCTGCCACTGCTCGATTGGACGATGGCTTGGGCACAGAGAAAGCCAAGTTTTGGTGCCGACAAACCACTTCTTGTCCTGCATTTGCCTCCCCCTGTCTTCTGTTTTTACTCCAACAGGCTGCTGCGTGCGTGATTTCTGGAGTTTGGTCTTTTTGCGTCCGGGTTCCAATCTGCTCTGGATATCTCCTATGCGTGAGAAAGTGTACAGTCTATAGTAGGCCACATTATTCCTGGGGCTATGACAGAGCACACATATAATGACCCTAATGAGCCAAATCTGGAAGTAGCAGGATGCGGAAAAAATACAAAAATCTCGGATGTAGTGTGTCTTGTAGAAAGTTTGCCCATATCAATGGATTGTAGCCCCAAAATGCCTGATGCATCATGCGTAGGTGATGAATGGATAAACATTTTCATCAAAAAGACGAGGGGTAGCCATCATTGTATGAGGCTTAGAAAAAGGCTGAATATACAGGAGCTAAATAAGGTAATACAGAACCAAATTGGGATCCCCACCATTTAACAAAACCTGATTTTCTCTGGTCGTTGTCTACAGGACCTCCTCTCTCTTCAGGATTATGGTATCATCAATGATTCAACCATTTACCTAAATCTGCATCTACGTGGAGGATGCAATGGAGACAACTCAAAAAACACTGGCTCTTTTCATGATGCAGTCAAGGGAAAAGGCAAATTGCAGCAAAAAATAGTTCCAGTACCAGAGTTACCATGCCCCTATATAGTGGAACAAAAAATGGAATCCCTTATGCTCCAAGTGCATCTTCCAGAGGTAACTGAACTGCATACGGAACTATCCAATAATGCTGTAATTTGTAGATTTAATGGTTTCTTGCCAAAATCCGATGCTCTGCATCATTGGATTTACACCACATGGACAACAAACTGTGATATACATTTATGCTCTAAGGGATTTTTCATTGTTGGCTTCAGCTCCGCCCAGGATAGAGACAGTATTAACAATCAAGGGCCTTGGTTTTGGGGCAACGTTGGCCTCTTCATCACTCCTTGGTTTGATGATTTTGATGCAAACACTATGAAAATTTCCACAATGCCTGTATGGGTGAGGCTCCATAACCTCCCTCTACACTTTTGGCATTACAAAGCTTTATCAGCTATTGGGAATTCCCTGGGGAAATTCCTAAAAATAGATGAAGACGGAGTTTGCAAGGAAATCATCACTTTCACCAGAATATGTGTTGAGGTGGACCTGAGCCAAGGACTACCTGATCATATCACACTAAACTACAACAATTCATTGAGGAATCAACCACTTGACTATGAGAATACTGCTTTCAGATGCTGCAGCTGCCTGCAAACTGGAAACCTTCAATATAATTGCCCGCTGACTAGAAAGGACACCAAAGGAAAAAAGAAACAGCAAAAAAGGCCTAAAGGATGGCAGCACACTGATCTAATGGAAGAAGAGGAGGACTTGCAGTCAGAACCTCCAGAGAACCAAACGGAAACTGGTTTATACACGGGTCAGTAAATTAATCAAAATGATATTGCCCCAGATACTCATATGGAGCCAAAAAATATACATCAGCAACCAGAACCTCAGCTGGAAATTAGTGGAATAACAAGAACTCATGGATCGAAAGGATCTAAATCCGACAAGGATCTACCATTGAACACACTTGAAAACTAGTTGGCCATTATTTCACCCACTTCCGAATCGAAGGGTTGGAGGAGGATGGAAAAGAAAAAGGGCAGAAAAGCATAGGCCTGCTGTTATTTTATTTGTTTTTTTTATTGCAACTTTTTTGTCCTCTTCATGGACAACTTTTTGTATATGCTTATAGCATCTACTACAACTAATTTTTTCATTTGAATTAAAATTAGATTTTTTTTCCTCGAAAAAAAAAAAAATAATATATATAATATAATATATATAATATATATAAGAACACACACACACACACCATTTGCGGGAAAAAAAATTTTTTATCCTCACCTCAAATATTACTAAAAAGAATTAAAAAAAATGAAGAAGACTTTTCTATATATTGTCTCTTCAAATCATGAAACAAAATGCTGATTCTTCCCAAATTAAAAAGGAAAAAAAAACAAAACAAAAACAAAAAATAAAAAAACAAACAAAACAAAACAAACAAAAAAACTTTTGATACATATACATCCTATATACTATCTCTTTTAATACATATATATTAAATAATACATAACAATGTATTCTCTCTAAGTAATGAATGTTAAGACAAAAATGTTAAAAAGAAAAATATAAACACCATAACAATAACACAAAATTTACTCTCAAAAAACCCTTATGTGAAAAAATAACTATTAAAATATCTTCTATTACCATTTGGCCAACAATGACCAGGCTACAGTCAAGTGAACCCTCACTTGTTTACTTCTTTAAACTTAATATTGGAGGATTCCAAACTTTTTAAAGGCCTCATTACATGTAATCCACAAGATCAATACCATAGGTCACTAATACTATGTGCTTGAAAACCATTATTATAGACTAAACCCATTTGACTCTATCATCGAGTCAAGTTTTCTTAACAATCTCGCCTTTAAAATTGAGTTGCAAAAATTTATTTGGATTAAATCTGGGAAAATTGCATGTCCTCCACTATCACTTTAGACTTTACTAGGGGTATGCATGCCTAACTAAGGTCTTATAGTTATATGCTCAGTTTTAGCACCATTTGTGCCACTACCAGTCTATTTTAATAATTAAGAATTATTTAACTAATAATAATACAATAAAATTAAATTATATTTTTCTATAATATTATTAACATTTTTTCTCTTCCCAATAAATTCTAACATCTAACCCCTAATGTTTCTCTCCTATTTATTTATTTATTTTTATCTAGAATGATTTCTTTCTCTTCATCTTTGTTTCTTGCTTCATGTCCCTAATGATGATTGGTGAAAGATTTATCCGAAATGTCGAACATTTCAAAAAACATTTAACAAAGTTCCTCTAAAAACATTTTCCTCATTAAAAATCAAATCTTTTAAAATATAAACCATTTTTTAAAATGAAAAAAATATTTAATCTCTCTCATGACTTAATAAATCTGAAATTAAAATAAATCTAAACTAATATATAAAAATTAAAAATTAAAGCTATAATTTGACTATGCTTATATAAGAGAGTTTCTTCGGCGTAAATCACAAGAAATTTCATTTGAGGCCCATAGTCAACACCATTGGAGGTCCTACCTATCTGCTGGCAAAATCCCTTGCCTTGAAGCTTAAACCCTTAGTGGGTCATACTGGGTCCTTCGTTAAAGACTCCGCCTCTTTTGTAGAGGAGCTCAAGGACATTAAGTTGGACTCTGGAGACATTCTGGTCAGTTTTGATGTGGTTTCTTTGTATACTTGCATCCCTATAAATGAGGCCATGGTTGTAATCAATCCTCTAACCAATCCTGATACCACTCGGTTGGTTGAAATCTGCCTCACTTCGACCTTTTTCTATTTTCAAGGTGAATTCTTTGAGCAAACCTGTGGTGTTGCCATGGGCTCACCCCTTTCCCCTATTGTTGCGAATCTTTTTATGGAGTATTTTGAATCCAAAGCTCTTAGCTCAGCCTGCCTCCTGCCTAAGCTCTGGAAAAGATATGTGGATGACACTAATGTCGTCTAGTCTCATGGCCAAGAGGAATTGGACCTCTTCTTCGATCATCTCAATAATCAATCCTCGGCCATTAAGTTCACAAAGGAACAGGAAGTCGATGGCTGCCTCCCTTTCCTTGATATTCTTATCACTAAGAATGGTGATGGTTCCCTCTCCCACCGAGTGTTTTGTAAGAAAACTCATATGGAGCAATATCTGCATGCTAGTTCCCACCATTTACCGGCTTAGAAGTTGGGGGTTCTCAACACCCTAGCTACTCGTGCCTTAAGGATCTCTGATGATAAGAGTTTTGAGGAGGAAAAATACCATCTCCTTGATGTCTTTGTTGAGAACGGTTATAGTAGGCACTTGGGTCAGAAGGCTTTCCTCAAAGCAGCTAAGAATTTGTTAGCTAAAAGAGATAAGAAGGAGAGGATTCCCAGTGTCCATCTCCCATTTGTTCAGGGGACTACAAACAGGATTGTGAGGATTCTTAAGAGGCATAATGTCCCCTCAACCTTTAGACCTCTCAATACCATTCGTAAGTTCCTCAGATTTGTGAAGGATCCTATCAACCCCAAGGACATGAAAGGGGTTTATATTATTCCTTGTTCTTGTGGGACTCCCTATATTGGTGAGACTGGTCGCTCCATTAATCAAAGGATTAGGGAACACACAGCTGACCTTAAGCATAGAAGAGCTAAGTCTTCTGCTTTAGCAGAGCATGTGGAGAAAACCAATCATCATGTCCGCATTGAGGAGGCTAGTGTGATTGCTAGAGTTTCCCATTTCCATCACCGGAAATTTAGGGAAGTGCTTGAGATAGAAAAAAGGCCAAACAATCTCAATAGGGAGGATGGTTGGAAGGTCAGTAGCTGCTGGGTCCCAGCCATCTCCTCCTAGTCGTGGTCTTCCTGCCTCCCCTTCCCTTTGTTTGTTTGTTCATGTGGTCTTTTTAGATTTTTTCCTTGGTTTTCTTGTTTCTTGGGGCCTTCCTTCCTTGAGGTTCTTTTGGTCAGAAGGTTTGTCGTAGTTTTTTTTTTTTTCATAATATATAATGTATATATATATATAAGAGAGAGGAGAGAGAGAGAGAAAATAAGCTGGAATTTAATTTACTTTTATTTTTTTTTTTATTTATTTATTTTTAAACCTTTAATTACTCTAATTTATTTTTTGAGACTAACCTTTGAATTAAAATTAATTTTTTATTATTTTTTTTTAGTAATATTATAATTGTAATTACAACTTGCTATTTACCCCCTTTTATAACTTTTATAAACTAACTACTCTTTTTTTAGATTTAATACTTGGTTGATTTCTATTTATATTTATTTTTTATTTTTTATGTTGTTTATTTTTATTTTATTTTTTTTTTTATTTATTTTTATTTATTATTATTATTATTATTTTATTTTTAATTAATTAATAATTATTATTTTTTTTTTTTTTAGTCTATTACTCGATTAATTCTATTTATAACTATTATTATAGATTAATTTAATTTTATCATTTATTGGTATATGGAATTAGGCCCTTTGACTTATATATATCTTGATATTTTTATATATTTATATGTTTAATAATGTTTATATTTAATTATTAATTACTCTAACTTTTTAGATACAAATTCTTTCGTAACTAATTATTAGTGTAAATTAATTTAGGTTATAATAGATATAAGTGGTTAAAAAGGGTCCATTCATTTTTATGATTTTAATGAACCTAAATCAATTTTTATAATTAAACACTGGTTATTCCCCTAAATCGATATAGCCGTTACCTGGTCTTGGAATACAGCCGTTGGAGTTTCCGCTCTATCTATTGAATCATACTAAGCCTGATCTGATCATTCAACTTGTCATGATGATGAACCACACTTGTTGGTTCGAAACTCGTCGACAAATGAAATTTCTTGTGATTTGTGCTGAAGAAACTCTCTTATATTTGATATGGATCATAGAAGCCTCAATTCAACAATTGAATCCCTACACAAAAAAGCCATTGCAACTAAGGTTAACCAATTTGAACGGGCACACTTGCAGGTTTCGAAGTTGAAGACAGATCTGGTGTTTCTTAAAAGATGTAAAGACTCCTCCATCATCCCGGTCTTCACCCAGATTAATCATCGCCTGCATAATCCCTTGAATCATCGGATCTTTCTCAGAGCCAGTTTAGCTTTAATAAGAGCTGAAATCGGCAAGATCAGAAGATCTCTAAATCTTCTCTCTCACAACCTTATGGATCTTCATTTATATCTGGAGGGCCTCTTTTCTGCCTCCCTTTGGGCCAGAATCGATGCTTGTTCAGCCATTAAGTCCTTGAGGTTAGAGGGAATTCGGTCCCAGAAGCAGTCTTTGAAGCTGAAAAAATTAGCGTCGAATTCCTCTATAGCCTCCCATAGTCGGGTCTCGGCCGACCAGAAGGCTACGCTCAGGGTTTTAGTGGCGAATGAGGTTTCTGACGTCATGCCTCCGCTTGAGATTGTTGGAAGCTCGGTAGAAAGCACGGTAGCCGGCTCCTTTGGCCAACAAAGTCCGAACGGTTTAGTCGCTAAGTTGAGAAATGAACCTTCTATTCCCCTACTCGAGGACGTGCCTAGATCCTGCCCGCTGTCTCTGATCGATGAAGGGCCTAATGAGGATATGTGGTGCTTCTCAATGCATAGTGAAAAATTGCCAGCATCCGGTGTTGGATTTATGTCCGTGGATTCGGCCAGAGGTGTCTCTCCCCAGCACGCTTCTCCGAACCTTGCCAACACCCAAGTCCCTTGTAGTCATTTGGTATTCGATGGCAACTCACTGAAGCGTATTTTTGGCACGCAGGTTCAGTTTGTGGGTTTGCTTGGGCGCAGAGTTAATTCGACGATTTCGATTGAGCCAATTCGTAAAAGTTTGTTTCCAGTTGACAGCGCGCAGACCTCGTATGACATATTGTATGATAAGGTTGAGTGTGGAATTTGTGTGCATGTTGTGATGCATTCCGAAACAAATATGGGCAGCAACTTGTTTCCGGTAGACAGGTTGGGCTCAAACCGCCCCTTACCTTGCTCTCAGGTTGACAGCGCACAGACGTCGTGTGAAGGATTGCAGGATAAGGTTGACTCTGGAATCCGTGTGCCAGTTTTGATGCATTCCGAAACAAATCCGGGCAGCAGCTTGTTTCTGGTCGATGGTTCGGGCTCAAGCCTCTCCTTATGTTGCTCTGAGGGTGAGTGTTTGTCTTATTGCAATATTAGTGGTAAAAATAATAATAAAATTAATTCTATTAATAATAATGGTTATAATAATATTATTGATATTAATAATTATAATAATAATGACTCATTTCTGTAGTAACCAGGATGGGGAATTTCTCCAAGAGGAACTCCTCAATTTCTTGATCCATTTAAAATTATTCATGATAAATATTCTAGAAATGTTCCACAACAACTTTCTTAATGTCCTCAAATTCAGTAATTTTAGAGTGACGAGATTTTGATGGAATTCAGACGGGGTTGAGTTGAAAACCCTGGATGCTCTGCACCGGTAGCATCTGGCTAGGGTTCTGAAGCGTTCCCCACGGTAGCGCTGACAGCCCTGCGAAAAGGGACCAACGCGTCGCCTGAATCCTCTGCATCATTTCAGAACTGACGGGGAGAAAGAACTCGCCATGAGCCCGACTCAGGGGGGGGTGTCACAGCCCTCCCCTTCACGGCACAAACCAAACGATGAGGTCATTTTTGGATCCATCGATCCGAACCTGATCTGTCACGGGCAGCAGAATCACGACAGTAACAGCAATCCGTTGGAAGATCGAGATCCAAAGGAGGACAGCCCAAAGGTCACCTCCTCCACCTGCCGTCCAATAGCCAAGGAAAGACCGAGAATAGAGCTGCCTGGGGACATTATCGACAACAGAATCGAGTTTATGAGAGATCATGCAGTCATCGGAAAGTTCATAGGGTTTTGGCCGACTGAACGAGCCCTAAGGGGCTGAATCGCAGCCAAATGGAAACCAAAAGGTGATGTCACCCTACAACTAGGGGCGAAGGGTTTCTTCACCGCCATCTTCTACTGCTTGGAAGACAAAGACAGGATCCTGGGAGGAGGGCCGTACTTCTTCAACTCGGCAGGTCTATACCTCAGAGATTGGAAGCCCAGATTCAACCCTGACAAAGAAGACCTAGCTTGGGCTCCCGTCTGAATCAGGCTTTTCTCGCTCCCGGATGAATACTGGGAAGAACAATGTCTAATGAAGATCGGCAATGGAGTGGGAAAATACATCAAGGCAGCTGAGGAAACAAAAAATCGTAAGTTCATCTCATATGCTCGAATCTGTGTTTTCATTAGACTCAATGAAGCCCTTCCTGATTCAGTCACCTTAACCCATCGAGATGAGGAATGGATCCAGCCTCTAAACTACGAACATGATTCATTCAGGTGCCGAAGATGCCATGTAATAGGACATTTGTTTAGGGATTGCCCCCTAAATGCTAAAACCAGCACTCCTGAGACCTCTGAAACCCCCACCCAAGATGGCTTCACCAAAGTCACGAATAGAAAGCGCATGCACAAGAAGCCTCAAAATGGGCCAAAGCCCCAGCCATCTAAACCCCAAAATCATGCCTCCAAGAACAGTTATGAATCCCTAGGCAATCTCTCAGATGATTTTCCCCCCACCTCTGAAAGCTTGTCCGCCCGCGCATCCTCTTCCATTCCCCCTCCCT
>APFE031738926.1:81762-107673 GCA_000404065.3 Pinus taeda
AAAAATAAGAATGATGGGAAATTTAAGATTGAATAGTATTAATTTTTAATAATAATTTTCTTTATAGGTCGGAAAATTATTATAAATTAGTTGTCAAACCAGCAATGAGGACAACCATTTCTAGCTGTTATCCGCAATTGTATGCTAACTCATCACCGTTATTCAATGAAAACCACGCCACTTAGAATAACTCAGTCCGTAAGAGGGCAAGGTTTCACTCCTACTAAATAACTCTGGATCTTGGGCCTTTAACCTATGTCTGAGAAATACGAGCTCTTGACCAAACAAAAAGAGTGTTAAGAAACACTGCAAGCCCAAATTCCTATAAATAATAATTATAAAACAACATTTCCCTTATTTTAATATATTTAAATATTTTTATTAAAAAAAATTACAACGTGATGAAATCAAAGATTGATTGATGCTAATTCCTCGTGAAAATTACACACTAATACTTTTCGAATCAGAAAAACCCAATAAAATAAATAAATAATTATCACGATGGGATAGGGGAACATTCCTTGTGCTGGACAATAAATAAATATCACGATGTAAGAGGGGCACATTCCTTGTGATTGGCTCGAAACTATTGGAGAGTCAAGTGTGACCAACGAGTTTCACACATGTCTTCACAACGTGGAAGTGAAGTCCACACAATATTCCCCTCCCTTGCATATCTGGACACTCGTCGCTTTTGTCTGCCACTTCACCACAACTTGCATACCCACTGATTTTTCGTTCACCAAACTTATTATTTATAATTATTTTGTAAACTTCAACAAACAACCAACGACTATCTTCAAAACCAACAATATTAAATATATTCCATGACATGAATGACATAGTTAATTTAAAGAAAGAAAAAGAGGAAGTAGCCTGGTAAGGCGGCAAAGAAAATAGAAAAAAATATAATTTTTTTTTTTACAAGAACGGTTATGGGATTTCATTAATTGATTGGCTAATAACCACAAATTCGGTTACAGAAGGAGGAGCAGAAATCTGCATGATTTCCCAACAAGAGGAAAATAACGCCTACTCTTATCAGCGTCCTCTTTTTACATTTGGTCTAGTGCACTTTTGCGACTAATTTCCCGAGCTAAAAGATACAAACAAATTGATGCAAAATAATGCAATAAAACATGACTCTTTAAGGGATTGGTTCCCAGAGGATTTCCTTATCTTTGAGAATAGTGCCGGCCTCTAAGTGGACTGCCTTGTTTGCCTCAATGTCTGCTTCTTTGTTATTTGTTCTCAAAACATGAAAGTAATTCAGATTTAGGGACTTTGGCATGCCTTTGATCCTTGTAATTATCCTTGCTAGTTACAGATCCGCTGGATTAGAATCGTTCACCACTACTTTTATGATAACCTGGGAGTCTCCAAAGTCATTTGCCTCCTCAAGTTCTAGCTCTTTGAGGAGTTTGATACCTTGAAAGAGGGCCATCGCCTCAGCTTGTATGCTTGAGGAATGGCCTAATCCCCAAACAAATCTATGCGAAGATGAGTCATCTGGGTTAGTGATTAGCCCTCCAGCTCCAGCAATTCCTGGATTCTCTTTTGTTGCCCCATCAAAGAAGAGAGAGGGAAGAGGTTGAATGGATAGCCAGGACTGAAATTCTTCTTCGTTTTTCCTAATTTGCCATTCTTTGAGAGTTGGAGGAGAGTTGTTCGATTTTTGAAATTTGAAATTGAGGGCAAATCCCAAATCTTTGTCCTGCTAACTTAGATTTGAATCATCTCCTTTCTCTTCCAGCCACTCGACTAGCTGACTTTTCACTGAATTGGCAACTATTATGTAATCCTGTTCCCTGCTCTGGAAAATCCTTCTGTTTCTTTCCAACTAGACTTGCCAACTGATGAATTTAGGCAGAGCACTCCACGTTGTCCTGATTGTTTTATTTTTTGGAAGTGGGCCTGAATATCTGGCCATCCAGCCCGCGAACAGATCCGAAACTGAGGAGGGGAAGATAAACTTTTATTCCCAGGAAACAAGAAGCTCCTGCGATATAGAGATTGCGAACTTGCACTCGATCATGAGGTGGAAGGCGGATTCTAAGTTTTCTTTGCACAACATGCATCGAGAAGGCACATAGAAGCCCCTTTTCTGAAGCCTGTCTTTTGTGAGAATTTTTTGACAGCAAAGAAGCCAACAAAAGTGGTCTACTTTTGGTATTGAAGGGATTTTCCATATGCCTACCCAGGGGGCAGGGTTGGGGGGCACATGGAGTCACTTTAGACACTTAGCGTATCCTTGAGCTACCGTGTAGCCTGTCCGATTTGTGCCCCAGCCTCTCATGTCCTTCCTGCGTGCATGTATAGGAGCCAACCCGTGTAGGTTCGTGGTGAGCGTTGCCATCTCTGGATGCAAGGCGGGAGGAACTGGGAGTTGTTTCCAACCCGCCCAGGCATCATCCTTCCAAATCGAGAGGTCCCACAGGGTGTTGATGCTCGCTTCAAACATCCAATGCTTCAACTCTGTCATTCCTCTCAAATCTGCCAGCGGAGGTCTATCGAGGATACTGTCATTCCACAGATGAATACATTTACCATTTCCTGGTATCCAGAAAGAGTAATTTCTTATCAGCGAGCCAATTTTGTTGATGAGCATGCTAAAGGGAGTTCTGAGTTGATTTTTGGGCTGTCACAAGCATCTGAGTCTCATTCCTCTGAAGTATGTCCTCCACAATGCAACCAGTACCCAACGTGGATTAAGCGCTATGATTTTCCAAATCAATTTGACTCCCATGGCTAGATTTTGAGCTCTGAGATCTTTGAAGTTCAATCCGCCCTTGTAAATTGGTTTGGTGACTATTTCCCAATTGACTAGCGAAATTCTCTTCTCGTTTTGTTTGCCTCCTTTCTAGAAAAACTATCTGATTAGCTCCTCCATCTTTTTGATGATTCCCACAGGTGCCAGGAGGACAGAAAATTTGAATATCGGAAGACTGCTGAGGACTACTTTAATGAGCACTGATTTTCCGGCAATGTTGAGCCAAGAGGATCCCCAGGCTTGCATTTTTGCTTTGAATTTGTCTAACTGAGGGTACCAGTCTTTGCTCAAGGCCCTCTTGTGGAAGATTGGTATACCAAGATATTTAAATGAGGACCAAGTAACGGAAGTTGCAAATCTGAGGCATCTAGCTATGGAGTTTGCAGTTGAAGCAAGAATATTCCAACATTATATATTGCATTTGCCCTTGTTTAATACGCTGCCTAAGACCTTACAGTAGTCGTCCAGAACTTCTTTGAATTTAGTAGCTGAATGTGGAGAAGTAGCCCCCAACAGTAATGTATCATCAGCAAAGAGGGCGTGATTGATGCTTTTTACCCCTCTTGCAATGCACAGGCCAGCAATGTCTTGATCGTGCTGCTTTTTATCTAGGTAAAAGCTAAGGACAGAGGCCTCAGCCCTCTAGAGGCTTTGAAAAAATCAACAGCCCTACCATTCACCAGGGGGGAAATCCAAGGCTCCGAAATACATGCTCTGATCCACTTGATGAAGTTTTTCCCGAACCCTAGTTTATGCAACACATCAAACAAAAATCTATGTCTAACACGATCAAATGCATTTGCTAGATCTAATTTAATAAACATACATTTTTCCTTTCGATGTAGGTTGGAATGGATCGCCTCTTGAACCAACATGAAATTGTCCACCAGCTGCCTACCCTGAATAAATCCACCTTGATTATCCGAGATGATTTTGGGGAGAATTCTTTTCAACCTGTTAGCTATTACTTTGGTTATCACTTTGTACCCAATATTGCATAAGGAAATTGAGTGAAATCTGCTGAAAGAGTTTGCTCCTTTCCCTTTGGGAATGAGGGCAAGAAAGGCTAAATTTGTGTAGCCTCCAATCTTCTGACAGTCTTGGGACTTCTGGATCATTTTGAAGAACTCCTTCTCAACAATCTGCCAACAGGTTTGGGGAAATCTAGGCGTGAAACCGTCCGGTCCTGGAGCTTTGTCAGGATCCATTGCGAACAGGGCCTCCTTGACTTCCTTTTGCATGATTTTTCTTTCAAGTGCCTGGTTCATCTTGGAGGTGATAAGGCTAGGGACAGTGTCCAACAGACTGTTGTTTTGCTTAACTCCTAGATCTTCCTTATACAACTTCTCAAAGTGTTTTGAGGCTGCTTTTTTTATGCTTGCAAAGTCCTTTAGAACGTTGTTTTCATCTTTTATTTCCGTGATGGAATTACGGCGTTTCCTGGCTTGGGCTTGTTTATGAAAAAAGGAGGAGTTTCTATCGCCATATTTGAGCCAAAGAATTCTGGACTTAAGCCTCCAATATTCCTCTTCTGCCAGGCAGGCCTTATGGAAACTTTGCTGGAGCTTGGCCTCCTTTTCCAACTCTTCTTTAGTGATTCCAGCTGCTTCAAGATGAAGATGCTGGCTTTCTAGTCTGATTTGAATTTTTTTCCTTTCCGCAGCAGGGTTGGGCAGGGTCTTAGCCCAATTTTTTAACATGGCTTTAACTCTTCTAAGTTTTTCCTCCCAAACAAATAAGGCGGATCCCTTGACTGGGTCTTTCCAGCAGTCTCTGACTTTTTCCATGAAGTCTGTATCTTTGATCCAGAGAGAGCTGAATTTGAAGGGAATAGGTCCCATATCCTTGGGAGTCAGCAGATCTAGGTTAATAGGCTTGTGTTCTGATACGTTGCTGTGAAGAATGCACGTTCTAGCTTCTAGTCCAAGAAGCCGGAAGGAGCTTTGCACCAAAAATCTGTCAAGTCTTGTTGCTATGTGACCCGGACCAACTCTCTTGTTTGACCACGTGAACTTGCCAATAGTCGGCTTAATGTCTATCAAATCCCAATCTTGCATGAGATCTTCCACTAGTTCTCTTGTCGGATCCCTAACGATACTACCTCCTCTTTTTTCTGATGAGAGGAGGGTAAGGTTGACGTCTTCGACTATGATTATATTCTCCAGATTTTCTAGATCTGCCAAGTTTTTTATGGAGTCCCAGCATGATTTTTTCTCACCTGCATTGTTAGGAGCATAAACATTGACCAGACAAATAATTTCCTTACATTCTAAGTGCTGCAATTTTAACAAAATCCAATGAGTGTTCAGGGACTCAGAGATTAATGAGAACTTATTTGGATTCCAGAGCGACCCAAGTCCTCCCGATGCTCCACAGGTAGAGGTTGCTAGCGCTCCATCTTTCTTCCAAAATTTTTTGCTTACCTGGAGGAAGGTTGAGTCCTCCAATCTAGTCCCCTGGATGAGAAGAATGTTTGGGGCTTCCAGTCTTATTAAACTATTCATTGCTTCTTCCTTGGCTTTAGTGCCCATTCCCCTACAATTCCAGGAGACTATCTTCATCATTTACTTTTGTTGTGATGAGCTCCTTTGGAGCTCTGGGTTTGGATCCTCTTCATCTTCAGGGTTTTTTCTAGGAGTTTCTCTAGCGTTGGTTGGCTACCCTGAAGCTTGTCTTTGTATGTTTCTTGGTCTTTTTTTTCCCTTGTTGACATTTGCCCTCTTGTAGATCTTCTAGGGGTAGACTGTGATTCCTCTATTTCCCCTTCTTCCTCCGATTCCTCAGACTCTTGGGTCTCCTCTTATTCTTCTGACATCTTTCCCTTTGGATCTCTCTGGTACACTTTTGGATTTAGATGGCGAGATCTCCTTCGGAATTTCTGGCTCCTATGTATTCATGATTTCAGATCCAAGGATCTCAAATTTGTTCCCTTAACTTTCCATGGGTGGTTTCTGAGCAAGCCCCGCATGGGGGGCTCTAGCATTTGCATTTGCATTCTTCCTGAGTGAAGTTTTGGGTCGCTTTGCCTGATTCCACCCTTCTTCCTTCCTTTTTTCTTCTACCCCTTGGGACAGGTAGTCTCTGGTGAAGTGTCCGTAGACGTGACACATCCGGCATTTGAACGGCAGCTGTTCATAATCCAATTTTTGTACATGCGTCTAGGGACCTACAATTATTTTGATGGCTTCTGGTAGTCCGACCTCCAGATCTACCTCCACACAAATTCTGGTGCAATCATATTGATCTTTGTTGTTGGCTTTGTCTATGAATTTCCCGAGAGTGTTTCCTATATGCTTCAAAGAGTCCCAATTCCAGCAGTGAACTGAGAGATTGGGGAGCCTTACCCATACCGGGACCGCTGAAGGCACATCCACTGCCGGATCGAAGTCTGGCATCCATTTATTTAAATACAGACCTTGAGGGCCCATGAAGTAGGGGCCATTCCTGAAAATGATATCCTTGTCCTCTTTTTCAGAAAATTCAAATAAGAAGTATCCTCTTCCGAGGAAGTAAGAGGTTACCTTGTTCTTTATCAACGGAGCCCAGTTCGTAGCAACCCAGTTCTCTGTTGATTTCGAGGAAGGCCAGAGACCTTTAAACTGACCGACCAGAGCACGATCTGCCAGAGATAAAGCTACCTGAATCGGGCCTTCAAGCAGAAGAGCAATCTCGGGGATATCTTCTAGCTTTTTCACGAACTTAGCAGCTTCCATGCATTTCGTCTTGGGAAGGGAGGCCAGCAAGGATCTGAAGGCCTCAGCAGCGAAGGGCGGAGAAGGGTAGGAAGACCCCTGGGGGGGAGTCGGCTCCTCCATGAAGGGCCAGCAAATCCAACCCTGATCGGCCGCAGTTTAGAGCGAAGCCCTCGGCGGACATGCCCGCAGGGATCAGTATTCACAGAGAGCGGGCACGCTCGCAGTCATCAAATCCTGCGGAGTGTGGATCTCGCAGGTTGCAGGTTGTAGAGCGGGCTCTCATTCGTGCCTATCAATTTACAAAATTGTTTGTTATTGTAGAAAAAATATAAATTTATTACAATTAATTAATTTTGTTAAAAAATTATAATGAAAAATAAGGGGTGATTTATTGTTATTTATTAACATTTTAAATTATAAAATTTTGAAGGTTAATTTGAAAATTGATATAATTTAATTTACGAGGCAGTTTAACAGATGATAAACTTGTTTATATAATTTTGTCCAAGGCTTATGTTTCTAACATTAAAAATTGAAAATAAATTATATTATTTTTTTGTTGTTGGTTTGATCTATGATGATTATGTTTTTAAAAAGTCTTTCTTAATCTAAAGGGGCGTACATAAGCTTAAAAAAAAAAACTAAAATACAGAGGTGTATGGCAACTAATGATTGAATATGCTCTTTGAAATGATGGTTTAAGGAAGACCATAAACTAAGTGAAGTAGCAAAAAAGAAAGTCTTCTATTGATGGTAGTTCAAGGTTGACCACCAACTTTGGAACTAGACATGAAGTTGCACCTGGAACAACTCCAAATATGGATAGAAGTTGAAGTCTTCTACGAAATGGAAGTGCTCCCTCATGATGATTTAGAGATAACCACAAACTGATGAAATGGGTAACACAAGTTGAAGTATTCTACCAGTGGTGGTTTAAGGTTGGCCACCAACAAAATTATGCTCGTTGAACATGAGTTTGTCTCTAGCTACAACTTTGACTCTAGCAATGGTTGACTTCGTCTCTAGGCTCTAGTTGTAGTCTTTTGTGCAAGTTGTGGCTCAGGATCACTTCATATGTCTTTGAAGCTAGTAGTTGACTATCAGTTTCCCCTAAGATACAAGGTAAGAAGATGGAGATATCTCTACTACAAGACGTGTCAATACTTAAGAATGAACTCTAAGGTATGGCCGATATATCTTCTTGGCTATTGGAGACCAATGCCAATAAGTGATCCATCCAAGGTAAATCTTTTCTCGTGCAGGAGTCTTGTGTCTAGAACATCTATATTTGATTTATGAGTATGTTTTCCACAATTCTCATAAGGGTGTAGATCAAAACACTAATATTTCACATGGCCAAGCTTATCAGAATGTTGGCATCTGACAACCTGAACCACATGTGGAAGATTAACAAGAGAAGACGAGTCATCAAGAAGAAATCTAACACTATGAAACTAGATGGGTTTAGAGTAGTATGGGATGTGAAGATCACTTCCTTTTTATATCCAAGACTAATTTTTGTGCTTTTGATAAAATTAATGTAATATTATAATTGTTATTGAAAATCTAAGTTGTGAGTTAAATGAAATAATAATGATTTTTTTAAGAAGTGAAGTATCGAGTGGGCTTAGTGGTTAAGAACACATGTTTCCTCCTAATAAGTTATAAGTTCAAATCCAAAGGGAATAGAGTACGTACACCTCATTAGACTTTTGCAACTTTGGCTTGTCCCATAAAAAAGAGGTCTCATGCATGAATTTGGTGATAATTTAAAATTTTAATAAAAATAAATAGAATTATATCAAGAAAAGCATTTTATAATATAATATTTAAATAATTTATTATCCATTTATTTTTACATTATGATGATGATGATTAAGATCCACTAAGATCAATATAATCTATGAGACTAGAAATTAATTGATTTTCTTTTTAACTTATTATTTCTATGCTTGAAGGTAGGTGAGAAAATCATTCCTAGATCACCGTAGTTTTGTTGCCTTTAGTAGGTTAACAAGGTTGGTAGAGTGACAAATATTTTGAAAATTAAAACGAAGTTGACTATAAGTTGAGAAATCTAACAAAAAGTGACTTTCTGTAGAAATTTCACCTGTAGAACAACCTGATATATGTAATGTCCTAAAGCATAACACTTGTTCTACTTCTACAAAACATTAAGTGGAAGCATAATCGAATTCATGAGCAACATCAAGTAGAAACATGCATAACTGATCAAGAGAAATAATCAACCATAACATAAGATATATCATTGAGGAAAGCACTAGCATAAAACCCCTATCTGTATTATCAATCAAGTGGAAATCCTCTTCAGGTTACAAAAGGAATCAGCTCAAGAGCTATCCTTCTCTTTCTGCAATTAGAATATCTTGATGATCTCCAATCAGAAGATGAAAATCATGGACTACCTAGGCCTCAATATATAGGCCAAAAGTCCTCCAATCTCCTATAATAGATCCTTCTCCATGCAAGGAATACTTACTAGAAATATCCAAGCATATGATAGTACACTGTCCCACATCTGATCTCAGCTGGGTCTCTGACAGAACTGACATGCAACAGTTATCCATGAGTGAATCCTCAGTTATCTAAAATAATAGTTGTCACATGCATGCAAGCATTAACAAACTATATTTTATTATTTTAACAACTTGTTAAAATAATCTTATTGGACTTAACTAGTTAGAACTAAGTCAACTGATTCTTTCAATATAGAACTCATACTTATTCCCTCAATCAGTGGAGGAAATTAAGGATAAATTCCTCAATCAGTGGGACAACTCATGTGCATGCCCACAAAGGCTTCAAATTCGAATTTCCTTAACTAATTAACTCAACTAAATTAATTAATTAATATTTCCAACTGTTATTAAGACCAAAATTAATTTTACTTCCTATAGATAGACTAGGGACTACTATAAATAGGAAGGGACCCAGAAATGCTATTTTTAGAACTTTCTATTTTTAGCAGTTTAACCTCTCACCCAAGGTGGCCAATCACCCTACTGGCCAAACTGCTATTTTTAGACATGCTATTTTTAGGAGTCTAATTTTAGCACATTCTAAATTTAACATTTCTTGTTGCACATTTTTCAACATTGGCCTTACTTTCCTAGAGACTAGTCCCTTGTTTGGTCATGGTTTTGATCCCAAAGGTGTAGGTATTGGCCTTACTTTCCTAGAGACTAGACCCCTCAGCAACAAAGGCGTCCCCTTGAAGCCAAAACAACTCCGATACCAAATGTAGGTTTTAACCCCGTACAAAAATTACTTTCATATGAATTCTAAAACATAGAAAAACAATGTGAGAGCATAACACATAAAACACATATACACAGAGATTTTCCCGTGGATCCCAAAACTGGGACTACCAGATTGATTTTTCATTACGTTCCTTTCAATGTTACAATACATATAGATACATGTCGAAGCATCCAATACCTGGACCAAAAAACCATCGCGCCCAAAACCATGTGCTAAAACCATTCACAAAACCATAAGTAGGTTTGTCCCACCTAATATGGGGTCCCAAAAAATTTCCCTCGAGGCATTGTGCCGGATCTCGTAGAGGGGGGGGGAGTACCCGCCCCCCTCAAACCCCTTGACAAGGGTGCTACTGCTGCCCCCCCTGGCTGTGATCCCCCACTGCAGTAATCGACGCAACAATCCCCCCCTCTAACCCCCGGGTTAACTAGGGGAGCTAGTCATGGAAAGAATATAACACAACCCAACAATGTGGTCCTTCCATGCAAAAAATTTGAGGTGAATTCCAAGGCATACTCTAGCCTTAGTCTATTGAAGACCATCTTCTTAGCTCTAAAAAAATCCTGCTACATTGATCTTCAAATTTGAACCTCTGAGAAACAAATTTGAATTTTCTGCTCTAATGTGACTCCAACTTTGATTCCATGTAGAAATTAATGTGTAGATTCAATACTTCTCACGAAATTTACTAAATCAAAATCACAAGACACAAACCTACTCTACTATTATTCAGACATTAATTCACAATTTAGAACAAAAATATCAGACATGCAATAAGAAATCACACACTCACAATTATTATGACAATTGTTTTTCTCAACTGAGCTCACCTTGTAAGTGCACAACCTATCTCTACTCTCTGAAGGCCTCTGACCCAAACTTAGTCAAATTTTGCCTCTACTTGAGCCCTTATTTTCTTACACAATTCTTGAGGAAATAGGTCCCTCTTTATTAGGAATTTCCTCCAAAATGCTTGCGTAATTCCTCAAGGTTGATCACCTGACCTCATGCAACACATGTACACTCAACTAGTTTACAATTGTTGGTTAGCTGCCTTGGAAACTCCACCACATATGGGAAACTCATATTCTTTGCATGCATGAGCTAATTATTAGTTGATTGATCAGTTAGTTAGATGATCTATAAGTTAGATTGATGTCCCACTATGTAACTGACCACCAACTAGTTGTATTAATAGTTAGAACTAGTTTAACCGATTACAACTGAAATTAACTCAACCTAGGCTCATAAAATTTAGAAATCACTACATACAATTGAACTTCATGCCCTTAACTCGAATTAACTGAGCTAGACTCCTTTTTTTTAGGAATCAACACAAGAAAACTGAACTTCAACTCATTAACTCAAATTGAGTGTTCTTAACTGAGTGACAAGAGCCATTTCACCTCAGTTAACACCACCAAGTTTTCTGCTGATGTGGAATTTCAAATTTCTTCAATATGATTACGGCAAAATCAAAATTGAGAATTTATTGTTGCGTATTCAACACTTAGGATCTCAAGATACTCACAAATTTTAATTCATCATTTTAAGCTAGGTTCCAATACGAAGGATATGTGACTAAGCATCCCCCTCAAAAGAATAAGATTTCTTCTAGATCTATTTTCAAGCTTTGTTATTTACTATGTATTGAGGAAGAATACCTAGGACATTGATCTCCATGCAAACACATGAGCTAGGATGGAACAAGGCTCCCTTCTAGTTAATGGAAAGGGTTATTTTTTCATATCCCCTAATGTTTTCAATCAAGAGAAGTTATGAAAGAAGAGTACATGCACCTAGGACATGTGTGCTCACACATAATAACATATAACAATGGGGTAAGGGTATTAAATATGGTGGATGGGTTGTAATCTATTCACGACTCATGCTAAAGTCAAGAATGGGGGATTATTGATATATCATGAAATTTAATTGTGATTATGTCATTCATTAATGGCACATGCTAATATTTATTCATATTGGGGCATGTTATTAGTGCATCCAAGCCTGGGTCACGTGGATGAGAGGATAGGCTAAGGTGAATATGAAGTGGTATTATGAAATTTCATTGCAAAAATTATTGGGTGGTGGTAGTATGAGGAATAGGGAGTTATTCCTTCGTGGGAAGGGAGGTTCTAGTTCTCAAGACCTTCCTCTCGTACCAGTTTTTGATGTTGAAATAAGGTATGGAGGGTTGAATGAAGGATATACATTAATTCAACTATGTGTTAGGGTGAATTTAATAGTGAAAATTTGTTTGTGGGAGTTCTTGTTCATATTTGTAATTTTAATTAGAAGTATAGTTATTGATTCCTCTATGCATGAATATTCCTTTAATATGTTTTTGCCAAGGAATGGATATGTTGATAGTGTAGTGAAAGAAAAAGTAGGAATTTGATTGGAGTTTGAAAGGGTCCTTATAGAACTTTGGCAAGGAACTGGAACCATGTGGAATAAAATTAACTTGGATCTTTGGGTCTGATGAAAGATCTTAGAAGTGTTAAGTGATTGTGCTGGTGTACTAGGTTTTGATCCTAAAGGTGTAGGTATTGGCCTTACTTTCCTAGAGACTAGTCCCTTGTTTGGTCATGGTTGGTCATTAGCTTTGTTCTTGTTTTGGAGAAATTTCTTAAATTAGACATCTATACTCGATTCGGTAGCAACTAATCTTGCAATGCCGCATCAAGATGATAGTGTTCTTCAAGACATTCATGAAGACATTTTGTAATTGTAGACTTGTTACAATCAAAGTTCCACTACTTTAACATCAACCATGGAAATTCTAATTGGAAAGGGGTCTCAAATACAAATGGTAGAATATGAAATGGTAAGTCTTAGGAATCAATTAGAAGAACTGTAATAAGAATTAGCTGAAGGTCAACAAGGCTCTTTCTGCTTGGGAATTTCTTTGAGTGAAGTAAATTATATACTCTTGTATCTTAATGTTGTTGTATCTAATGAAATTTAGGAGGCAAACAAGGCCAAAGGTTCTCCAAAATAGCTTGAATATTCATCAAAATTAAATTATGTTTCTTGCTTGGTGTGTTTTGGAAAGTGTATACATATAGGCCATGTAGTTTCGTACTATTGGTGATAAGTATTAGGTTTGATTCCTCACTTTTAGAGCAGGAAAAAAATTGTGTCAAAAAGGTCGTTCTTATACACTTTTGACTAATGATATATTGTTGCACCCACAAACATAGATTTATAATATAAATTTTCATGTTCAGTTAAACAAAACTATGTACTTAATATTTTAAAATTTATATCCAAATCAAGGTATTCAATTTTTGGCCTTTCCACTATATCTAGTGGATAATTGGTTATCAAACCATTTAATTACTATTTTATTGCTCCAAAAAGAACTCACACATTGGCTTCACTACATTACAATATCTAAAAAAGGATAACATTTTTCTTCTAACTCCTTGTTGACAATAACAATTTGGCAAATTGTCTCATTTTTTTTCTCTTTTTCCTCTTTTAATTTAATATAATTAGAAAAATGTTTTGACACGATTATAGATCTCAGTAATTTTGATATATATCTTAATTGTTAACAAATTGAGGAAATGATTAGTTCCCATTCCTTAATATTCAAATAGTTTTTTTCATACCTCTTATTTTCTTCCAAGAGGAATAACTAAATATGAAGACTTGCAGTTAACAGGTTGACTCTTTAGTCATCATTATATCAATGTCTACACCACACCTTTTAGTGGGTGAGGTGGGGTCATTTGTTGTTCCACCTAATGATGATTCATCATTGAATACTTCCACCATGTGGGTTTATCATGCTTAGAATTTTCTACTTTAGAAACTTTTAACTTTTACCACATGCTCATGATTAAATCCCCCCACCAAAAAAAAAGAAAAAAAAATCATTATGTTCATAAATAAAAAAAAGGTTTCCAATGAGAGAGCTCACACTCCAACATAATTTTATTAAAAAAATCTTTGCTCAAATTACTGTAGATTCAAGTAATTATAATCCCATTGTATGGAATTAAGATAATAAACTTTCTTTAGATATTATCAATCATTAAAATATAGTTTTAATACTCAAGAGGGACAAAAAATTCCACAATAAAAAACTTTTAGCACATAGGTGGATCATAAGCAACTCTAACAAGAAAGAATCCCATGAATCAAAGATCCATATTAAGAGATTATTTTGTGATGGAAATAAGCAATAAGTCATCATGTGTTTAAAAAAATAATCACCTTCCACCATAACCCATAAAGGAAGTTAATTCTCTTCCTCCTTCAGCCACTTAACGTCAAGGTTCAAAACTAACTAAGAAAATGGTATCCACGTAGAAAGAAAAATAGAGCAAGGGAATAATTATTTGAAACCAAACCAGTAACAAACTTAGTGTTACTATAGTGCTTCCTAATCATAAAAATACATCCTTAAATTGTACTTCTTTAACATAAACAACCCCTTCAAATAAAACACTAGGGTAACTTTCAAGATCTCAAAGTAGGACATTGACCCTCTTTTTTAGAAGCTTTCTCCTTGCAACAAAAAATGTTGCACCATACCCAAACCACTACTAATGAAAAAAATGCAGGTTCATAGAAAGAAGAACACAAATATTTCAAATTTCTTTCAACAAGATAATGATGTGGGCAAGCATGGCATACTCCATGGTAGAAATTTTTCACCCTTGACACCATTAAGAACAACAATGAAGAGTTCACATGTACCTAGAAGTTGAGATTTGAACTCTTGTACAATGAAAGCATAATAAGATCATAAAGCATTGAGAAACAACCATGGTTAGTAAAATATAAAGACATCTTTTTAAAAAGTTTATTCACATAAAAATAATATATTAATTTTTAAAAATATTTTATTAAATTTAATTAATGCATTTGTAAAAGTTAAAAGGAAAATAGAAAATAGAAAATAGATGCAAGGCTAATAGACTTGAGTATTCTATCCCCCATATATATATATATATAGAGAGAGAGAGAGAGAGAGTAAAATTTAATTCTAAAAGTCATGTAAACTCCAATGATTATATTAGAGTTAGTGACCTTAATAAATACAAATAAACCATGTTAACGACATTTTCAAACAAGTTAGGCACGATGATGATAAAAAACTTATAAATATCACTAAAATTTGGATAACTACTACAAATGCATTGGCTAAGGATGCTTCTCTTTGTTAAGTATCTTAAACAATCATTAATATACCAATTTTTTTTTTTTTTTTTTTGATGGGGTGGCGTTAATGGAGACCTCTAGAGTAAAACTACATGTACTTTTGAATAAAAATCAAGATCACCTTTAGATGTAAGGGGTCACTTCATGCATATTAGAGTGGTCTAATCCATGCAATCACTTCATCCCTCCTAAGGGGTCATCTCTCTAAATAATCTAATGTATATTAGGGCTTAGTTCAATGTGCATGACTAAACTTGAATTCTCATCTATGGTTGTGGAGGGTAATATTGGGATAGATTGATGGGCGAAGGTCAAAGCTCCTTGCCATTTTTGACATTCATTTAAGAGTTAGAATAGAATGTCCAAGTTTTGTAATTTTCCTCTTTTCTTACTAAAATCTTGGCCTCAAAGGCATACCTACTTCAAATTAGCAATTTCCTGACACACAATACTCTTAATGCTATATTCTCATAATCCCATCTGTATATCCAAAGAGAGTCATTCTAGGCTATTGCAATCTTATATTTTCTTATGTGAACATACTAGGTAATGATGCCTAAATGGACATGATTGATTCTATATTCAAATATTTTCTAAAATATTTTGGCATTAGTTCTAGAGTGATTGCTAATCCCACATAAAGAGTGGGAGATTCAACGTACACGACCACACAAGGTAGTGGTAATAAACATCGTAGCTAAATTGAATTTGATGTTATCTAAACTTGTAAGAAACTTCCCTCTAGTCGCTGGAATCAATTGATATATAGAGAAAAAGTTCCCATCAATCAAAACTTTAATCAAAATTTTGACAAGTTGGATTAATTAAGATTGAGAAAAAACCTTCATAACTTCATTCCGCCCTGCATAGAACTTGGATCATAATGGAACTTTGATCATGCCTAAAATTTGTCTTATATCCTTATTAAATTATAACAAAAAAAAATATTTTCATACAATATTAACTCATTCCAATTAGACTCTAAAGATGTAAAATTCAATAAAAAAAACTCAATAATCTCCTCTTCCAAAACCTTTATACACTCATAATTAATATATTATAAAAAACAAAAAGACTAAACTAAACTTAACTTTTAAGTTTTTAAAACATATATAAAATATCAAACTTTAACTTTATTGCCCTATAACTATAATCCACCCAAAAAGAAAAGTGAATAATGACACTCCAATATCATTGAATCATAATTTTAAATGCCTTGTCACAAGAATCCTTTCTAACCCACATCCTCCCAAATGCAAAAGTTTAAGGGAGGCCTAAATTTATAATATTGTATAATGTTTTTAGGGTTTTATTTAACTTTAAACTAAATATACTTTTAAAAATTGATCATAATTGCACTCAGAAGTGTTTTTTAGTTGAGTATGGAAGATACATGTTTTAAAAGAAGAAAGACGGTAGATTTATTTTAATTCTGAATCTATCAGGTACCTAAAGGGATCAAATCTTTTTTCATTCTAAAAGAGATTTGTACCCGAAGAAGTTTGATAGAGATTTGATTACTCTTTAGCCTTGGTAGATCCAGAATTAAGATGGATCTTAAGATGGTTATAAATTTATCAAAACTCTTAATATATTTTTTTTTTCTAAAAAAAGTTATAACATAATTAAATTAAATATTATACTAGGTATATGATCACATACTTGTTTTTAGTTGAGGGTATCTTGGATGGTTGGGTGGAATGGTTGCTATCTTCCCCACCTAGATTGAAAACCGGCTAGTAATATAATAAGCTACTATGACTTTGTATCTATATAAATCCACTTAGGTTGAAAACACTGCTAATAATATGATGAGTTACAATGACTTTATCTTTATATAAACTCTTAAATGAATATCATTGAAAAAGAAATTGACTTCTTTTTCAAAAAAAAAAAAATCATCACATAGTAAAAAATAAATAAATTAATTTACATTAAAATCTGATTTTCCACAATTACTCAAAAGTTTTAATATAATTAGTCTTACATTCAAATTCTGCATTGTAATAGATTCTCTATGTAAAAATGATATCCTTTACCTAATTCAAAATGAATTCAAATTATTAATTTAAAAAACCAAAATTGTCAAAATTAGATGGTTCTATTAATTTTTAATTCTTCTCTTAATAAATTCCCATACTACCAACTAAATTCTAAAAATTTGTCCATTTCATATGATAATAACATTTTTCTAAAATTCTAGAACAAATACATTTAACACGTGGAAATAAAACACCAATCAACATAACTGAATTAACACGTGGAAATATTAAACTAACCAATTAAATTCAAGTTAATTTACACGTGGAAATAATAAACCAACCAATTAAATTCAAGTAAATTCACACGTGGATGTGTTAACACCAACCAATTCAACTAACCGTCTGGTTAGATGGGTGGAATAAGCTGACATTGATTGCAGCTGACGTGGCACCGGAAACCGCAGAAACCGGAGTCAAAAGTCTGAGAAACCGGAAATGCTGATCACGTGGCCACGCGAGGGCTAATGATGAGAACACCCACGCCCGATTGGTCTGTATAATAGGCTGTCCGTACGTTCGACAGACAACCCGCCACGTGGAAACATGCCACATGGACATCGCCGGCGCCTTGCAAAAGCGCGGCAAAAGGCGGTGCCTTGGGGTTAATAAATTGTCGGGGTGAACAAACCGGGTAAGGAAGGAAGGTAGCGAGTGGGCGACAGTGAGGGAGGGAAAAGCAAGAAAGGGATCGCAGAGGGCGAACGAAGGCGCTCTGAGATATATTTTAAGTTCAAAGGAAGGGAAGAAGCAGCAATGAAAATAACATCTGCAAGAAAATCTTCCCTTCCATTCATTTCATTTATTGATTTTCGATGTGATTCGAGTGCTCTTACAGAAACCAGAGCGCTGCCGTTACGTTGCATTCAGTGCCGCCGGCTTATGGGATTTGGGATTAGTTGCAGAATGGCTATGGTGTTCATTGTCTGGGCTCTCATGGCGTTTCTATCAGGTTTGTGTTTCTCTTGGTGTTGTCTAAGGAGGCAACGATTTTGTTCGGAGAGTTCATTTCTCTCCCGAATCAGGGGAAAATGCTTGCACTGTGTTTTTTAACGATAAAAATGGATGCAACACTATTAAGAATAAGAATTCCCAGAGCATCTCAAGTTTTGAAGTTTTGACAGCTTTTTTTAATGGCAAAAGTGGATTCAATACTGTTAAGAGTTTTGACAGCTTTTTTATATGGCAAAACTGGATTCAATACTATTAAGAATTTCTAGACATTTTGACAGCTTTGTTTTAATGTCAAAAACGGAAACATTATTAAGAATTTCTAGAAGCTTTGAAGCTTTGACAGCCTTTTTTAATGGCAAAATTGGATTCAACATTATTAAGAATTTCTAGAAACTTTGAAGCTTTGACAGTTTTTTAATGGCAAAAATGGATTCGAATTTCTAGAAACTTTGACAGCTTGTTTTAATGGTAAAAATGAATTGAAACACTATTAAAAATTTCTAGAAACTTTGACCCGTTTCTTTATTGGCAAAAATAAATTCAACACTATTAAAAAATTCTAGATCGTCTAAAATTTTTGAAGCTTTGAGTTTTGATAATGGTAACTGGGATTTTCAAAAATTTATTTCCAAACTTTATCAAAATGATGCTGGATTTCTATTGTTTTACTGGCCAAATTTGTGGCTACTCTGTTTTTTTGGCTGACATTCTGGTTTTCCTTTATTTTGTGTATTTTTGTGCTGAAAGTTGGGCTGGATTTTGTTTGGCAGTTGGGTTGGAGGATTCGAAGGCACTGGCCATTACTGGCAGCACAGTGGGGATTAATTACGGACAAATAGCCGACAATTTGCCCCCGCCGGCAAAAGTAGCAGAGCTTCTGAAGGCCTTAAAGGTAACCAAAGTGAAGCTCTATGACTGGAACCCTGCGATCCTGAAGGCCTTCGCCAATTCTGATGTTGAGCTGGTAGTGGGCATCGGCAACGGGTTTGTGGCGGGACTCATGGACACGCAGGCGGCCCTTTCTTGGGTAACGCAGAACATCCAGCCTTATCTTAGCAGTACCAAAGTCACGGGGTTCTCGGTGGGCAACGAGGTCTACACGGGCGACGATGCTGCCCTCAAGGCGAACCTGGTGCCTGCAATGCGGAGCATCCATACGGCCCTGGTGAGCCTCGGTTTGGACTCTGCAATCAAAATCTCGACGGCCCATTCGCTCTCGGTGCTCACCAGCAGTTACCCGCCCTCCGCTGGTGCCTTCGATCCTGCTATTATGCAGCTCCTGAGGGAGCACCTGGACTTCCTGGCGGTCACCGGAGCTCCGTTCTGGATCAACGCGTACCCTTTTTTTGCCTACAAGGACAACGCTGGGAAAATCTCTCTGGACTACGCGCTGCTCAAACCCAACCCCGGAACTGATGACCCCAACACTCATCTGCACTACGATAACATGCTGTACGCCATGGTGGACGCGGTTTACTCTGCGCTCGGCGCCATGGGGTATGGGAATCTGGAGGTCAGAATTTCAGAGACCGGGTGGCCTTCCAAAGGGGACGCCGATGAATTAGGGGCCTCCATTCAGAACGCTGCGACGTATAACAGGAACCTGCTCCAGCGCCTTTTGAAGAATCAGGGCACTCCCATGAAGCCCAACTCTGCTCTCCAGGCTTATATTTTCGCCCTCTTCAATGAAGACTTGAAGAACGGCCCTACATCTGAGAGAAATTATGGGCTCTTTAAGCCCGATGAAAGCATGGTCTATAATATCGGTCTTGAAGGAGGACTCACAGTTGAATTCTCCGCTTACGCTTCTTCAGCTCAGGTATTATTATCTGTCAAAATTCATCTTAGTAATGGCTGCTCTGCAAGATATATAAGTTCCAACCTACCATGTTTCCATATCTTTGGAGTTAATGATTTTACTGAGAAAAGCTCGCCATTCATCTTAATTTGTTCTAGTTAAGTTTAACCAGTGTTTATGGAGATTTTTAATCCTATGAGCTTTAGTTAGCTGTAAATTCAGAACAATCGTTAGTTGTAAATTCAGAGGATAGAATATACAAAGTTTTGTTTTTATGCTGGTAATTGATTTCTCTTGATCAGTTAGTTGATTAATTTGTCAATTTTAGTTTTAAATTCAGAGGATATTTAGTTTATTTTAGTTTTTGTATTCAAATCAATCTGTGTGGAGACAAATTTATTGTGTCACAAACAAAGATATTATAGATTTTTTTTTTTAAACAAAGATATTATATACCAATTCAGTGTTAAATTGGTTAATAACTGAATAATAATCTTAAATTAGATTATTATTATTATAATTATTGATTAAAAATGGATTGATTTAACTCTAATGAATAGAGAATAATAAAAGGTATAATATTATAATATATTATAATAAATCATATTTTGTTCTAGTTGAGTTTAACCAGTGTTTATGAAGTTTTTTATTTTTGTTGTTTCCGGTAAGAAGTCATTAGTTTAAATTTAGAAAGAGAGTATGAGATAGGTAAAATATGTATAATTTATAAATTTTCTAATCAAAATTTTTCTAATCTTGTTGCTTCTTGTAAGAGGTTATTAATTTAAATTTAGAGAGATAGAATCTGAAATGGGTTGAAATGGGTAGAATATATATAGCTTATGAATATCTGTAATCAAAGCAATGAATATTTAGAAAAATATTATACACTAATTTAGTATTTAATTTAATGAAAACATTAAATTAAATTATTATTATTACATTAAATTAGATTATTATTATAATATTTGATTAAACAATATTGTTTTAACCCTAGTAACTGGGAATGAATAATAAAAACATATTATAATCCAACAGAATGAATAATAAAAAGCATAATATAGTATAATTAGATAGTAATACTATAATTAGATAGTAGTAATATATTACTGCATGTGACATTTTGTTAGGATTATAAAAAAATATTGGTATGGTGAGAAATCTGATCATTAGAAGTTTTAGCATAGTTATGAAATTATGAACTTTTGATGACCTACTTTTGAAATTATGAACATACCATGTGCAGTGTTCTGTATGTCAATGTCTACAAGTTGTCCACAGTGCATGTTAGCATAATATTTGATAATGATTGATTTCTTGAGGAATGGTGCTTGGGTGTCAACAGACTGACAGTGGTCCTCCATTAACATGTTTATTAATCTGTTTCCTATTCACATAATAATTGTGATTGTGGGACAGGGTTCACAGCAATTTCACATTAGCTGTGAGTTCTGGTTAGGGACAACCTATAGCCGCTAAGATACCATACTTCTTATGTCAACTGGCTGTCCACGGTGTTAATGAGCCTGGTCAGTGGTCAATGTAATGCCTTGTGTCAACTGGTTGTAAACAATACTGATTGTCCAGAGTGTTACGCAGCCAGGTCAGTGTGATGCCTTATTTCAACTGGTTGTAACCAATACTGGATGACCCTCTATTCATATAAAATGATAAATTGGTTTATATCAACATAATAATTGATTAGTTCTGAGATGAATATGAGGTTGGGTCTATCACTGTGATGCCCAATCACTCAATCAGTCTATTAGTTCTGAGATGAATATGAGGTTAGGTCCTTCGCTGTAATGCCCAATCAGTCATCAATCTATCGATCCCTAGCAATGGAGTTCCACAAGCATAAGGAGGCAGTTAAAAGTTTAGATTCACTGTAGTACATTTTTTCATGGAAGTTACTGTTTATAAGTTTTCTTTATTCTTATTTCTTCATGAACATGTTTTCTCAAAGTTCCTAGTAATCTGATGAAATATTGCTCATATTGCTTGCAGAGAAGATATAATGGCGCTGCAATGTCCATCGCCCTCTCGCTCCTGCTCTCAGGCCTTTGCACGGTTTATTTCGTTCTACCTCGATTACATTTCTAACTGTATATTCAATGTTATTCTGCATTTAATGCTTGCAATCCCGGGCAAGCAGTGAATTGAAACCAATGATCAGCCATTGAAGCAATATGCAGATGATCTCAATCTTAACACACAGAGGCCGTGGACTGTAAAGTCAGATGGAGACCCTTCTCTTTTAACATGACATTGCCCATTCGATTATGCGCAGCTCTTGTAATGGTTATGGCCGCTCTGCTCTTGAACAAGGCGTGGCAATTAAGGATTCAATTCAAGTAAATAATTTCTACTCGAATCCCTCATGTATATATATCTATCTGTGTGTGGATCACTTAAATTAATTATAGCTCATATTTTAGCTCACACCTTGGTTACATTGTTTGTCTTTTTTGTTGTTGCAGAATAATATTTCATGTTGCCTGCGGCCGAATAACAGCAGCGTGGGATATCTCTGTTACAAGTTCTGATTTAGACATTATAAACAAATTACGATGATTTGTACAATACATGAATACCTAACCAAAAACCTGTTAGTCCATGTTTTCCCACATGTATTTTATTACAAAATTGATTAAGTTGATAAAAATTCTGGCCTTGCATGATTTCTTATGATGTCACTGTTATCAGGAGTATTATCTTCAATTTCTTTCCCTTCATGGTGCGAATAAGGATTTTATACAAATTCCTATCACTTATTTATACTTTATGCAGAGGGGTGGTGAACTTAGTGGTTGTTAATTCTATTATCTTTTATTTAAAAGAAAAGCATAATGATTACTGATCCACAAATCATGGCAAATTTAATGATTATCGATTTTACAAAAATTTAATGATGGAGTTGTTTACTGAGCCAGAAGAATTTGTTAGGATCTCTAAATGTGACAATAATTTGGGTAAAAGAATTTCATAAAAATTTGTAATAATTGTGTTTGAATCATGTTTTTAATGGTGAAAATAGATTGTTTTTATGATGGAAATAGATTCAGCACCATCAAAAATCTCTAGAGCATCTAAAATCTTGAAATTTGATAGCTATAATTTGGATTTACAAAAATCTCTACCAAATTTTATTAATATATTACCAAAATTTCAATGATTTTCGAAAAAAAATAATCTAATTATACTACGGCTTTAAAGACTACTAATTAAAACAAATTTTTTATTTTATACTTTACCTATTTCAGGACTTTCATCTCTGTTGTTGCCAAAAAGCAAGAAAATTAAACAAGCTTCATGAAAATATTATAAACCCTCTCATAGCATATATAACTTTACAGAACTTTCATTTATGTGGTTGCAAAGAAAGCCGGAAAATTAAACAAGATTCCATAAACCCTAAAGAGTCCCTATGAAATATTATGATACAGCAACTTCAACTGTAGCTGACAAACACAAGCATGAATATTACGCAAGTCCTGATAAGGGTAACATACATATAAATGTTTTGGCGTTTTAAATTTTTGGGTTTTATATATTAAAATGAAAAAAAGACCTATACCCTGTCACGCTAGACAGCAGCATCTTTAGCTCTGTGACTGTAAAAGCAAAAGCTACTTTTAACTAAATGGTCATGGCAAAAGCAAAAGTAGGAAAAATAAACAAATGACTAAAGTGGTCATATTTATAGGGACGCTTTCTATTTTTATTTTTTAATACTTCTCACATAGAATTAAGAGTTAAGAAAATATATTTGATATTTTTAATAAGAATTAAGAGTTAAGAAAAGATATTTGATAGTTGGATTGGTATGGTTAGTTTATTAAAACCACAGCTATTTATTATTAGTTAATTAAACTAAAAATTTAAAATTTATATTTTTTTTAATGAAAATAAAATAATTAATGAAATAGTGTATTGTTGATATTAATAAAAATTTAAGAATTAATTAACTACATTATTATATAAAAATAGATATTTTTTATTATATAATAAAATTTAAAATAATATATATAATATATATATACCTTATATAATATATATAATATATATATACTATATATATATATATTTTATTATATATTTATACATATTACTGTGTTTATTTTTTTATTAATTATAATTTTTTTTTATCATTAAATTTATTAAAATATGTTTTATATATATATTATTTGAAATTTCATGGAGTTTTGGATTGACAAGTGAATGGATGCATTATTAAGACACCCTTGCCATAGGTTCCACTGGGTCAAATCCCAGTGGGGTGCTTACCTACCAAAAATAAAAAACTTGTTTTTAAATTGGAAAATATAGAGGAAAAATTCATGCAAAAAAAAAAATCTAAATATTAGTAACTAACAAAATGTTAAGTTTGCTAAACATCCCATAACAAGACTTCAACAATACATTACAAATAAATAAATTTAAATAATAATAAAATACAAAAATGAATTTTCAATATATAACCAATGTATATAAGTATATATTGAAATATAATATGTGATATGATCATTTTTATTTTTAAAATTTATAATAATTAAGTTTAGTTTTGATTTTTGATGATTTATATATAAATTCAAAGAAAAGGATTTAATTACTATTTGTCCTGAGGATGAACCACATTAGTTGGTTCGAAATGTCGACCCATTCTATAGCATGTGATTAATCCGGAAGACATACTAATTATCAATATGGATAACAAAAGTCTAAAATCTAACAAGAACTAGAGATTTAAATTTCAATTGGAAAAACTTAATTTTAATATATAATTTTGAAAAAATTACTATATACCTAATCTAAGAACACTGGTAAATCTTGACATAAGGGCTTGGTAGGACAAATTAACACAAATATTAACATAAGGGTTAGATATTATAAATTGTTTAAAAATTAAGTTTTATGAAAAAAATCAGATATTATAAATTGTTTTTTAACATTTATCATATTATAGAGTATTAAGATTTAAAACTAATTTCATTAAGTTTTGTATACTTGAGTGGGTTTAATGATTAAGAGCATGTGTTTCTTCTTAAGAAGTTAAATGTTCAAATTCAAAAGGGAGCTAGAATATGTACACCTTTCTTGTCTCAAAAACAATGTCTAATACACTCATTGGTGTCCAACTTGGTTGTGACCTTAAAAATAGATTATTAAGTATTACCTTTGACTTTAAGGGCATTGGATCAAGTCCATTTCATTTTAATTTATTGATTGTGGCTAGAAAAATGTGTTTTTAAAGAAGGTAGGTTAGACCAAACACAAATAATAGTATTAACATTTTTAAATAAGGTAGGTTAGACCAAGCACACATAATAGTATTAACATTTTTGTTTTGTGGTTAGTAATTGAAAACAATAGTACACAAAGGAATCAAGCACTTACAAATGTCAAGTAACGCCAAATTACTTATAGATTGGGCAAATGGAAAGTGTCAAATCACAAAGCTAATTCTAAATCTTAGTATAGATAGAATTGACATACAAAATCTCTTTAATTTTAATTCATATTTTCAAAAAATTCAATAACCAACTTAAATCCATCTTAACTCCGAATTTATGATGTACCTAGAGGGATCAAATCTGGGGAGTTGCAAACTTTTCCTTAAATTTTTCATTCAAAAAAAGTTTGCACCTTGAGAGATTTAATCTCTCTGGTACCGTTGGTTATATTTATTTTATTTAACCTAGTCAAAATGCTTACATTACACTATTTCTTCTATATTGGATGTGAAAACCATTTTATCTATTTAATTAAATTACCCGACAAAAAAATCTACAACTATTATTTATTAAATAATGCAATTAAAACAATAATAATTAAAGAGATGACACAAATAAATCAATAAAAAAATATTTGAAATGCCTAACTGTCACTTTTACTCCACCGAAAAACAATATTAATTTATTCCCAAAACCAAATCCAAAAGTCAAAATGTAAGGCTTAACAATCTCTGATCCTTGATTATGTCATCCTTGTTTGCAAGTTTGCAGGTATGAAAGCGAGTGTGCAGAAATAAGCGAGTCGGGCCAACACGCTTTAGCTATTGTCATTTCAGTACTGTGACTTTGTGAAAAAAACCACTAATGCTGATGTTTCTGCAAGTAATGTTTCAACTTTATTGAACGTGTAATAATTTTATGTAAAGTTCCCAACTGTACGTGATTAAGAATCAACTTTATT
>APFE031738926.1:120057-151554 GCA_000404065.3 Pinus taeda
GTTTGACTGGGGTTTTTGATTAAGTAGCCGTTAGAGTGGTTGAGTCGTTGGAGTCTCTACTTAGACTATTTATATCGACGAGCTAGATCTGTGTTTTCATCTTGCCCTGACGATGAACCACATTGGTTGGTTCGAAACGCGTTGGCAGAAATTCTTTCTCATGTGATTTACGCTGAAGCTCTCCTTATACACTATGACAAATCACAGAAGTCTCAATTCTACAACATTTCCCTTATTTTAATATATTTAAATATTTTTATTAAAAAAAATTACAACGTGATGAAATCAGAGATTGCCTGCTGCTAATTTCTCGTGAAAATTACACACTAATACTTTTCGAATTAGAAATACCCAATAAAATAAATAAATAATTATCACGATGGAATAGGAGAAAATTCCTTGAGCTGGACAATAAATAAATATCACGATGTAAGAGGGGCACCTTCCTTGTGATTGGCTCGAAACTATTCGAGAGTCAAGTCCACACAATATTCCCCTACCTTGCATATCTGGACACTCGTCGCTTTTGTCGGCCACTTCACCACAACTTGCATACCTACGGATTTTCGTTCACCAAACTTAATATTTATAATTATTTTGTAAACTTCAACAAACAACCAACGGCTATCTTCAAAACCAACAACATTAAATATATTCCATGACATGGATAACATATTTAATTTAAAGAAGAAAAAAAAGAGGAAGTAGCCTCGTAAGGCAACTTTGAGTAGTAGCAAAGAAAATAGTAAAAATATAAATTTATTACAATTAATTAATTTTGTTAAAAAACTATAATGAAAAATAATAAGGGTGATTTATCGTTAATAATTTTATTTGAAGGTTAATTTGAAAATTGATATAATTTAGATGATAAGCTTGTTGATCATGTTTTCAATATTACAAATTAAATATTGAAAATAAATTATATTGTTTGTTTTGTTGGTTTAATCTATAAGGATTATATTTTTAAAAGTTTTTTTAATCTCAATGGGTGTATATAAGTCTAAAAAGAAAGCTAAAATACAAAAGTGTATGACAACTAACGATTGAATATGCTCTTTGAAATGATGGTTTAAGGAAGACCATAAACTAAGTGAAGTATCAAAAAACAAAGTTTTTTTTATTGATGGTAGTTCAACGTTGACCACCAAGTTTGGAACTAGACTCGAAGCTACTCCTGGAACTACTCCAAATATGGATAGAAGTTGAAGTCTTTTGCGAAATGGAAGTGCTCCCTCATGATGCTTTAGAGATGACCACAAACTGATGAAATGGGTACCAAAAGTTGAAGTATTCTACCAGTGGTGGTTTAAGGTTGGCCACCAACGAAATTATGCTCATTGAACATGAGTTTGTCTCTAGCTACAACTTTGACTCTAGCATTGGCTGACTTCGTCTCTAGGCTCTAGTTGTAGTCTTTCATGCAAGTTGTGGCTCAAGATCACTTCATATGTCTTTGAAGCTAGTAGCTGACTATCAGTTTCCCTTCAGATACAAGGTGAGAAGATGAAGATATCTCTACTACAAGATGTGTCAATACTTAAGAATGAACTCTGAGGTATGGCCGATATACCTTCTTGGCTTTTGAAGACCAATGCCAAGAATTGATTCAACTAAGGTAAATCTTTTCTCTTCCAGGATTCTTGTGTTTAGAACATCTATCTGAATGATGAGTATGTTTTCCACAATTCTCACAAGTGTGTAGATCAAAACACTATTCTTTCACATGGCCAACCTGATCAAAATGCTAGCATCTAACAATCTGAACCACAGGTGGAAGAGGAACAAGAGAAGATGAGCCATCTTGAAGAAATCTAATACTTTGAAACTTGATGGGTTTAGAGTAGTATGGGATCTGAAGGTCACTTCCTTTTATATCCAAGGCTAGTTTTTGTGCTTTTGTAAAATTAATGTAATATTATAATTGTTATTGAAGTAAAGTATCAAGTGGGCTTAATGGTTAACACGTGTTTCCTCCGAATAAGTTATAAGTTCAATTCCAAAGGGAATAAACTATGCACACCTCATTAGACTTTTACAACTTTGTTTTCTTTATTTTTTGTGGAAAAACCCGTGAACAGTTTTGAAACTAACTTTTCAGACTAGCTTAGTGAGTCCATCATCGGGGCAATGGGATTTGTATTTTGGGAAGAGAGAGTGCAAAATTATGGAGCTTATTAATAGTTAATTGAAAAAAATTTGATGTCTTCTTTTATTGTCGACTTACAAATAAGATAAATAATTATTTATTTATTTATATAAGTTTTTATTTATTTATTTTATATTATTATTATTTAATTGTTTATTTATTTATTTTTAATTAATTAATTTGGTTTTATTATATTATTATTTTTTTTAATTTTTTTTTGAAATCTATGTTATATATTTAAGTTCTTTGTTATATATTAAATGTTTTACTAGAATGTATATAATTTTAAAGTAAAAGATTTTTTATTTTATTTTTACTACTTATTAAATTTTACTTTAAGGAGAGTTAGATAGGGGTGCTACTATGATAGGTTATATTTATGTATAATTTATTATATTATTATTTTTTTAAATGAATGTTTGTAATCTGTTTTTTGCTTTTTAATTTTACAATTTTGTGTTTGTCCCATAAAAAAAGAGGTCTCGTGCATGAATTTGGTGATAAATTTAAAATTTTTAATAAAAATAAATAGAACTATATCAAGAAAAGCATTTTATAATATAATATTTAAAATAATTTACTATCCATTTATTTTTACATTATGATAATGATGATTAAGATCCACTAAGATCAATATGATCTATTGTTTAGTCAATTTAGTGTGTCCTAAATTGCTACATAAGTTATCAATCCGGGAGTTGTAAACTGATGAAGTGTAGTGCACTCTATGTGCTAGACAACCCTTTTCTTACCTCACTGTTTTCAATTTTATCTTGTTTTGAGTTTTGTTTTGTTGGTCTCCTAAAGTGGTCTAATGTAATGGAAATCCTAATCTGCTGTTAAAGCAAAAGTTTAAGAATACTTTTAAAGATCAAGTGTGGATGTAGAGTTGAAGACAAGGTTTATCCTCTTGTTCCTTGTGATGATTTCCAAACTTTGAACTTAAGCGATCTTAAAACATGCTGTCTACAAAATCAGAACTTGAATAAGAGTGTAAACATGCAGCTACATAAACCAAACTGAAAATGAAGTACTGAAAATGAGATTACTATCTCTGTTGTCCATCTAATTGCAAAATTGAAATCTAATAAACTGCTGCAACTCAAACCAAAAAGTAAAGAAACTGGAAACTAGTCAATGATTTCACTCATAATCACATCATTTCGCCAATTAACTTCTAAAATGGGGTTAAGCTAAAGGCTCCGGAAATATCATCATATGGCATGAAAAGAATGACACCTAAATTATCTAATTTGCACACTAATGAAAGAAAAGTTAATTACTTCATCTATAATCACAATATTTCGTCAATTAGCTTCTAAAACGGGGTTAAACTAAAGACTCCGGAAATATCATCATATAGCATGAAAGAACTGACATCTAAACTATCTACTTGCATACTAATGAAAGAAAAATCAATTACTTCACCTATAATCACAATATTTCGCCAATTAACTTCTAAAACGAGGTTAAGCTAAAGGCTCCAGAAATATCATCATATAGCATGAAGAACTGATATCTAAACTATTTTAAATAGTAAACAAATCTCACTATGTAAAACCATAAACAACTGAAATTCAAAACTAAATTTCAGCAAAGGAAGCAAGTCTCAATATCACCACTTGATGAAAAAATTACACTAAGAAGCTTAAGCATAACCAGACTTAAAGACCTATTCTGAAGTGCACTTATCAGTGTTAGTAAGAAATGTGACAAGCTGCAAAAACATGTACCGGATTAGAATGATTACGATCATAAGCAAAAGATGAGAAATATACAATTCGAATGAGAGAAAATATACATGAACATATACATGAAAAACTATACAAAAACGAAAGAAGGAACCTCAGCTACACAGGGGCCCTCTGTAGAGCTTTGAACTAACACGCGGTTACTTCAAACCATGCTTAAACAACCATGTGAAAAATAGAGTGTTGTATTATGAAACAGAGTATTATGTCTCTCAGTTATAGAACAACAAAATAACGCTAAAACAACAATATCAAGAACTAGTATCTACGTTGCAAACACTTATATTTATAGAGAAAATGAATAACTGTATCTCAGAGGAATTTCTTTAGCAATAGACACGTGTACAGGTCAAAATCCAAGGATTCAGGCTCTCGGTTTCCATGAGCAGTAAATCTATGTGAGGTGGATGTTGGATTGCATTATGGAGATGGCATGCAGGTGGAAAAAATGGATCCACGAGTTTAGGAACGGCTTCGGGCTTCTTTTACCTGCAGGAATAGAGTGCTAGTTGGCATAGAACTCTCCGTTGACCTCCCTTTGACCGGGACCGTTCCCTCCGAATTTGGCTAAGTAAATAGGACCTCATCCATGTGTGGATAATTCCTGAGATGCCCATGTGTCTCATTCCTCTTACTGACACCTGTAACCTGTAGAACAATGAAAATGGATGCGGAATTGCCAGTTAGCTGCAGAAAGTGGCTACATTCCGTAGCTAATAAAAAACCTAGATCAAATAGCACACACAATTATATAATTTGAAAATCACTCAAATACACTCCTAAAATCAACATGTGACAATTTTTGATAGCTTACATGGGAAAATAGAAGAGAAAGGGTTTAAGAAAATGCATGGAAGAGAGGTAGTTTTGGGGCTCAATATACCCCCACTGTGAAGAAGTTGCATGTCCTCATGCAACCAAAATTGTAACTATTCTCCCTTCAATTCATCTACTCTGAAACTTTTGCTAAGACATCCAACCTCTTCTTCTTCTTTCTTGTTGTCACTATCATTCTAGGATTCATTATAAGACATCTGTACTTGAGATTGATGAGGGCTCTACTCAACCTCCTATTCTTCTTCTTCAGTTTTCTATTTTTATTATGCCATAATCCTAAATGCAACATGTTATTTTCATGGATAATTTTATCCAATTTGTTTTGTTGTTTAATGCTTCATTCTCCTTTTGGATATGTCTGTTTAGGACTTCCAGCTCATAAATTTCTTTCTTCAGTGACTGAATCAAACTTTCCTGAGTTGTATCTGGCTGATTAGATGAAGTTCCTTGCTCTGTTGTAGTTTTCTGTTGTTCCAATGATTCAGTGAAATCATACATTTGTTGTTGAGTTTGATCAATTTCTGGAGTTGTCTTCCTTGGACTAGTTTCAAAATCTAACTGAGGAGAAGGAGAATACTATGGACTTTGATTAGGTGGAGTGTTTTCTAATGACTGATCTGGAGTTTCACCTCACAAGTCTATGAATTGAGCTCCTTTGATTTGCATTTTCTTCAACTTGCCCTTTAATCTAGAGCTTCTTCTTAGACCTTTTGAGCTTATGTCTCCCTTTTTGTTTTTCTTTAGTTTACTGTTCTTTAAGATAAACTAATATTTCAAAAAGCACTTTCTCTTCCCCTGAAGAAGGCTCAGGAGTCTGGTAAATGTCTTCAATTTTCCTCTTTCCTTTCTGTTTTGCTTGTTTCCTAATTTCAGTCAATGTTTCAGAAGGCAATTCTTCTTCACTGTTTTCCTTGGTCACACTAGTAGGAGTATCTTGGATTTTCAAAGTTGTTCTCTTCCTCCTACTTTTCTTTGTTGAACTCCCCTCAGGCACTTCAGGAGGGTCTTGGAAGAAGTTCCTAACTAGGAACTTTTCCCATGTATCTTCCCTCTCTTTCAAATGATTTTCAACCAAGATCTTAATAAGGCCATGATGGTAAAGTTGAGGTTCCACATCATCTATATTCTTTTGCACAGTAGTAGACATTTTTATCAAACTATTAACCAAGAAATAAGGAAGGTTGATAGTTTCATTCTCTAAGAAATTCATTAATAATCTGATATGATACATGTACATGGATCCATAGCTACCCTTGCATGTAATGAATTTCTGAATGATCAACAACAAACTAGTCCACTAATATTTTAAGGATAAAATAGGAATTCCTCGTTTAAATATTGATATGTCCATACCTGGATTATGAAGAATGACCCTCCAAACCTTTTCATCGAAATCCTTGTTTTTAAACCATCTCCCCCTTCTTGTGGAAGCTATGTGGTTGCTGCAATTGATGATTCTATCACTGTAAATTTAATGTCCCCAATTTCAACTTCTGCACCATTGAAAGATCTTGCAAACGTCTTTGTAACCTCCTTATGATGACCCTTGAACTTCTTAATGAACTGCAACCATATTGCCTTCTTCAATGTGCCCTTAAGCTGTGGGTATCCTTTTATGAATTTAACTCCTTCGGGATCTGTTCTCTATAAGACCCATTCTTCCTTCTTACTTTGAAGACACATTTGTAAATGACAGTTTTATGGGAGCATAACGGTTATGTGAGCGGAAAATAGAAGAGGGTCATGGATAAAATCGATGGTTACGAAATGGGAAGAGTACAAAGCATGAAATGAAAGAGGGTTTATGGAGTAGAAGTTTGTGTAAACAAACAATGAACTGAGGATTGTAAAACCTGGTGAGAAAGCATGGAGGCAGAGTGTCACTTGTGAAAATTTGTGAGACTAAACGGAGTTTGAGTTCATAAAAGGCTGCAGAGTGGAATGTAAGTGGGTTCATAAAAAGGTTGCGGAGTGGAATGTTAGTGGAAGAGAGTCGTATTCAATCAGCTCACATCTGCATGATTAGTTGTTTTAACACATGTAATGAGGATGTACAGCTAAGTACGAGTTAAACTCAGAAACAGATTATGAGACCGTTAGGATTGATGTGGAGGATATGGTGGAGTTAAGGCAACGATCAAGTAAAATCATTACAAGTTATGGAGCTGTGATTTACAAACTATACAAATTATGCGTTTGAAATGCTATTTGAAAATGGTTTTGTCCATACCTTGGAATCATACCTCTTTCGTTTTTCTAATTTTTAATTGGCTGCCTCTGTAGGTGCTTTTCAGGGGTTGATGTCTTCAAAGAGCTTCTCCTTCCATACTTGCATCTTGCTTTTATTATTATTTGGCTAATCACTTGACTGTCACTGCAGAGTTTTAGGATTAGCTGTGAAATCAACAATCAGCTGCGAAAACAGAATTGAGCTGCGGAAAATGACATTGTGAATAATATATGACTTGGTGAATGAATGGAGATGAAAAATGAATGTATGGATGATACATGGAAAGGTGAATATGGACAGAAACTCAAAGAAATTTTATTGATGGAATGTGGTGGTGAGATGGAATGAAATGAAATGAAATGGAATGAAACAAACTATGAGTGAAATGAAAGAAATTTTTTTTTTTTTTGGAAAATATAGGGCATAGGAATCTTCTGATTTTCACCTTGTATTTTCTGTATAAGATTGCCATTCAGCGATTGGTTTTCAGGCTTATACATTATTTTTTATTTTTTTATTTTTAGATGATCATGAAAAAAAACAAAGACTAGGCTGGTGGAGAAGAATGATTCTTCTTCACCAGCCTCATTGCAGAGTTATCTTGAAAGATTTTGATAAACTCCTCCTTTGAGAGTGACTTATGATAGATCTTCAATCTATGACCATTCACAAGGAGAGGAGTTTGATGCTCATCAATTGATTTGATTCTTACTACTCCATTGCTAAAAACTTTTTCAATCTCATATGGCCCAAGCCAACGAGTCTAAAATTTACCTTGAAAATCTTTGAACTTTGAATCAAATAGAAATTCCCAATCTCCTTCTTGAAGCTTTTTATCCTTGATGTATTTGCCATGCCACTTAGCTCTCTGCTATGAACTAGATCAGTTCTTTGAACTGCTTCTTGTCTGATCTCATCTAGCTCAATAAAATGCTCCAGTCTATGCTTTTGAGCTTATGATAGATCCATTCCCAACTGAACTACCATCTTGAAGGTTTTAACTTGGAACTCAATGGGGAGCAGAACTTCTTTCCCATAAAAAAGTTCATAGGGAGTGTGTCCTATTGTGTTCCTCCATGTAGTTCTGTAGGCCTATAAGGCTTTAGGAAGCCTTTCTGCCCAATCTCTTCCATGTAGATGCACAGTCTTGGTAATGATTCCTTCAATTACTTTATTTGTGGACTCCACTTGACCATTTGCTTGCGAATGATAAGGACTGGATTTCTTATGCTTGACATTGTACTCTTCCATAAGCTTCTCCATCATTCTGGATGTGAATTGACTTCCCTGATCTGTCACAATTTCCCTGGGAAAACCAAAGCAAGTAAAAATATCCTCATAAAGAAAATTAACTACTGTATTTTTAGTAGAAGAAAATAATGCTTTGGCTTCTACCCATTTAGTGACATAGTCAGTACATACCAATATATACTTTTTCTACTTGGATGGAGGATTAATAGGTCCAATAAAGTCTAGAGCCCATTTTTCAAAGCGTTCGATGAGTACATGAGGTTGTAATGGCATCTCATTTGAGGGAGTAGGCTTCCCTACCCTTTGGTAGTTGTCACACCTTTTGACATATTGTTTTGCATCTTTGAAGAGGGATGACCAATAATATCCTAAAGAAAGTATTTTATAAGTTGTCCTCTTGTCAGCAAAGTGCCACCGCACGGTTCATCATGACATGCTTTGAGAATATCAGGCATTTCATCTTCCCTGACACATGTTCTGATCACAAAATCTGTCCCTTCTTTATACAATTCATTAGAAATCCATGAATATCTTGAACTATCTTGAATAATCTTTCTTCTTTCACTAGGAAATAAATGTGGAGGTAGTTTCCTTGTAACCAAATAGTTAGCCATATCTGCAAACCAAGGAGTTTTAGTAGTTACTGGAAATAAGTATTCATCAGGAAACTTATCCTCTACAGCAGAGTCTTCTTGGATATTCTGAATCCTAGACAAGAAATCAGCAACTGTGTTTTGTTTCCCAGGTCTATCTAACACAGTAATATTGAATTCCTGTAAAAGTAGGAGCCATCTTGTAACTCTGCCATTAGTAATAGGTTTGTTCATCAAATATCTAATTGCAGAATGATTAGTATGAATAAAAGTTTCATAGCTTGTTATACAATGTCTGAACTTATTAATTGCATGAACAACAACTAAGAACTCTTTTTCAGTCAAAGTATAATTTAACTCAGTGGGAGTCAAATTTTTACCGATATAGTAAAATGGCATAAAGAACCAAGTCTTTTTGTCCCAGTATAGCTCCTAGAGCTATATCTGAAGCATCTGTAGAAATATGGAAAGGAAGTTTCCAATTTGGTCCTCTTAAGATAGGTGCTTCAGATATTCTTGTTTTCAAGGCTTCAAATGTTGATTGCCAATCAGGACTCCACTTGAATTCATAGTCTTTTGTAAGCATTTTGAAGAGTGGAGATGTTATTTTGGTAAAGTTTTCTATAAATCTTCTATAATATCTAGTAAATCCAAGAAAACTTCTAACATCTTTTTGACAATTTGGATTAGGTAACTTGGAGATAACTTCAACTTTGGATTTGTCTACTTTAATCCCATTCCCTGAAATATGATGACCCAAAACAATATCTTCAATAAACATCATAAAGCATTTTTCATGGCTTAATGAAAGGTTTGTTTCTTTACATATTTTATGTACTTTTTCCAAATTTTCCAAGGCTTCTTCAAATATATTACCATAGACTGTAAAATCATCAATATATACCTCTACACAATCATGGATTAGATCAGAAAAAATTCCTAGTACTGCTCTTTGGAATGCTACAGGTGCATTACATAATTCGAAAGGAAGCACTTGGTAGGAAAAAGTTCCTCGTGGACAAGTAAATGTGGTTTTATCCTGATCTTTAGGTGCTACCTGAATTTGATTATAACCACTAAAACCATCCAAAAATGAAAAGTACTTTTTGCCTGCTATTGTATCTAATACTTGATCTATAAAGGGAAAAGGAAAGTGATCCTTCAAGGTTTCTTTATTCAATTCCCTATAATCAATGCTTTCCCTCCATTTACCATTCTTTTTGGGCACTGTCACCAAGGGAGTAACCCATCGACAATCTGAGATTGGGTAAATGAAGTTACATTGAGTAATTTTTGGAGCTCTTCTTTCACAATCTCCCTAAGATTTGGATTCATCCTTCTCTGAGGTTGTCTAATTGGTCTACTGTTTTCCTCAATATAGATATGATGGATGCAAGTATTATGGTCAATTCCTTTCATATCACTATACTCCCATGCAAATGCAGCAGAATGTTTTTGTAAGATTTTGGTTAGCTATTCTTATTGTAACTTTTCCAAGTGTTTGTTGATATTCAATGTTTTACTTGGAAAATTTTCAACTGCAGAACTGCCAAACTCTTCCATAGAGTAGAGATACATTTGCCTTGATGATAAGTATTCAATATTAGAATCTAACTGAAATTATGTGTGATCATATTCTGAAGATGTTTCAAAATTTTCTAATGTGTTCAGGATTTGACTATCCTCACTAACTTTAGAGAGAGTAAGACAGGTTGTATAGCATCTTCATCATCGACTCATTCATTGTCTCCTACTTTTGTAATTGCTTTTGCTGGAGGATACAAAGTAAATTTCTTTGTTGAACTACCATAAGAAATGTACATGTCACTAGATCTACAACTAAGAAAAGCATCAACTGTGACTAGCCAAGGTCTTCCTAAGATGAGTGGGTGTCGTCCTAGATTGTTCTTGGGAGTCGAAATCATGAAATCCACCAGATATTCCCAAGAATCCAAGGAGACTGAAATATCTTCTAGTACACCATCTCATTTGATTATTGATCTATCTGCAAGTTGCAGTAAGGTAGGTGTGAAAAGAAGATTAGGAAGTTAAAGTTGTTCCATAGTCTGTCTACTCATAATGTTTATAGCAACCCCTAAGTCAATCAATGTATTTGGAATTTATATTCCATTTATGTGTGTCTTGACAATTGGACTACCTGGGTCCACATATTTCTGCATGGTAATCTTTCTCATCATGATATCTGCTATTTTTCCTACTAGGTGGATTCTTTTTGTGTCTCTTGGTTTCCTACCTAGTCTTTTGATACTCAACTCCTTTATTGTTTTTGCTAGAATAGGAATTTATATAATGGCTTGTAACAAGGGAATCTTGATACAGACATTCTTTAATTCATCTAGGAAATCATAGTCAAGCAACAAGATTTTTTTTTCCACCCCTTGTCAATTTGTAATCTCTCAGGAAAAGGAGGTGTTGATGTAGATACAGGTTGCTCAACTATAGGAGATGTGTGGGTTGACTCTTTTTCTTTTTCTTTTTGAATGGTTGGGTTTTGAAGGGATGCTTCTTCAAAACTTTTATTGACTTTCACAGAATCCTCCTTAGAAGCATCTTGCTCTCGAATATCCATAGAAGGTTTTTCCTTTTCTAAAATCCTACCAGATCTAAGTTGAACATCATTAAGATCTAGAGGAACAATCATGTAAGTAGGAAATGGTTTTCCTTCTACCATGTAAGCATTCTGAGGGTTCTTATTGTTGGGGTTTGGTAATGGTTGGGCTGGTAGTTGATTTGGCTTCTGTTGAAATGGAAGCAAGAGTTGAGGATTTTGATTTTGTTAAGGAGGTTGTTATTGTGGAAATGGTAATAAAAGTTGAGGGATTTGATTTTGAAGTTGTGGATTTTGTTGTTGGTTTTGTGGGGGAGGATAACCCTGATAAGATGGAGGAAATTGATAATATTGAACAAATCTCCCATAAGGATTTTGTACCCCTTGTGCCTATGATTGAGATTGATACTAATTTTGAGGTTGAGGCCAAGGTTGTTGCCAAGAATTCCAATTTGGTGGGGGCTGAAAATTCATTGGATTGTTAAATCCTTGATTTTGTTACCCTTGCCAAGGTCTTCTTGAAACAAAGCAAAGAGATTCTACAGAGTTTGGGTCCTCCTGAAAGACAACTTTAAGACCTGGGATTGAAGGACAATCCTTGGTCTCATGATTTTCTAAGAAAATCATACATGTTTCTACAACTTTTGCATCTAAGGGACATTCTCTTAGAGCATGTTTCTTTCTACATTTTGGGCAAAAGATGGCTAAGGCATCAGCTTTTGTTTTCTGCTTGTTTTGAATTTTGAGGATGTCTAGCTGTTCACTAAGGCCCCCTAGAATGTCAGTTTTGAACTCATCAAGCATATTGCCAATTTCTGCACTACTTACTGTCCCAGTTGCATATTTGTTTTCTCTAATAAGAGAAGGATCTCTAGGCCCTTTTCTAGTTTTAGATTTTCCCCTTGAGAGATGGACACATAGTTCTGTTATGTCACTTAGTGGAAGTTGAGAGATGTCTCCCTTCCCCATCATGTTTAAAATATCTATCCATTCATCTCTAATGGCTTTCAATAAAAGGGCTTTAAAGGTTTCCTCATCTAAATTGTTCATTTTTTCTCTCTTTAAGTTGTATTGAAACCTCTCAAGCAAATCTTCTAAGTTCTCATCGTCTTTTTGCATCATTTTGAACACCTCATCCTTATGATTGGTAGGCATACAATAATCCAGGTATCTATCCAAAAATGCTTACCTCATATCATTCCAAGTCCTAATAGATTGAGTGACTAATCCTATAAACCATTTCAGAGCGGCCCCTTTCAATGTTGAAGGGAACAATTTGAGTTTTTCAGAGTCTTCTAGATAGTGATAGGTTTGGCATAAGACTTCAAACTAAAACAGAAATGTTTTAGGATCCTCACTTCGCAACCCATAAAAGTTTGGGAGGACAGATGGTGAAATGTTTTTCATTGTTGTATGGGTTTCCTGATCTACTATAGGGAATCCAAATGAGTTATCTCCTTCCCTATTTCCTCCATTGTTACCTCTACCTCCTCCATTGTTACCTCTACCACCTCCATTATTTCCTTTACCTTTGTCTCTATGCTTTCCTCCAAATAGTTAAAATTCTCCATCTTGCTCTTCTTCTGCCATGATAGTTTCCTCAGAATCTTTTGGCTCTTCTACTAATGGCTAATGAGAGAAAGTTTCTACCTCCTCTTCTTCTCTAGGTAATTCTACCTCTTCCACTGAAATAGGTTTCCCTATGGAGGTGAAGAAGGGTTCTTCTCCTAGGTCAGATTTAGTAGATGGAGTGGGAGAATCTTCTAACTCAGTTGTCTCCCCTTGAATTCCAGGAATCCTAAGGCTAGGAGTATGAGTTTGGGATGGAGGTGTATCTTGTCTATTCCTTGAAGTAGTTGGAGTTGTAAAAATCGAACTTTTTCCCCTAGCTATAAACCTTCCCCTAGAATCTCTTTCTCTATGCATGTAATTTTTTTATGATTTTAATTGGGCTAATAATCCTTTTTCTGATCTTCCAGATCACACTAGGTGCAAGAAGAGAGCATACTCAAGAAATTATTGGACTAATAATTATTTTTTTCTGATCCTCTAGATACACTAGGTGCAAGAGGAGAGCATACTTCAAGAAATTATTAATTTTCCTTCTTTTTTTTTAATGTAAGAGACAGGCTACCTAGTTACACTTCCCCGGCAATGGCGCCAAAATGTTTCGTCAATTTAGTGTGTCCTAAATTGCTACATAAGTTATCAATTCGGGAGTCGTAAACTGATGAAGTGTAGTGCACTGTATGTGCTAGACAACCCTTTTCTTACCTCTCTGTTTTCAATTTTATCTTGTTTTGGGGTTTTGTTTTGTTGGTCTCCTAAAGTGGTCTAATGCAATGGAAATCCTAATCTGTTGTTAAAGCAAAAATTTAAGAATACTTTTAAAGATCAAGTGTGGATGTAGAGTTGAAGACAAGGTTTATCCTCTTGCTCCTTGTGATGATTTCCAAACTTTGAACTTAAGAGATCTTAAAACATGATGTCTACAAAATCAGAACTTGAATAAGAGTGTAAACATGTAGCTACATAAACCAAACTGAAAATGAAGTACTGAAAATGATATTACTATCTCTGTTGTCCATCTAATTGCAAAATTGAAATCTAATAAAGTGCCACAACCCAAACCAAAAAGTAAAGAAACTGGAAACTAGTCAATGATTTCACCCATAATCACAACATTTTGCCAATTAACTTCTAAAACGGGGTTAAGCTAAAGGCTCCGGAAATATCATCATATGGCATGAAAAGAATGACATCTAAATTATATAATTTGTACACTAATGAAAGCAAAGCCAATTACTTCATCTATAGTCACAATATTTCATCAATTAACTTCTAAAACGGAGTTAAGCTAAAGTCTCCAGAAATATCATCATATAGCATGAAAGAACTGACATCTAAACTATCTACTTGCATACTAATGAAAGCAAAATCAATTACTTCACCTATAATCACAATATCTCGCCAATTAACTTCTAAAATGGGGTTAAGCTAAAGGCTCCAGAAATATCATCATATAGCATGAAGAATTGATATCTAAACTATCTTAAACAATAAACAAATCTCACTATGTAAAAGCATAAACAATTGAAATTCAAAACTAAATTTCAGTAGAGGAAGCAAGTCTCAATATCACCACTTGATGCAAAAATTACACTAAGAAGCTCGAGCATAACCAGACTTAAACACCTATTCTAAAGTGCACTTATCCGTGTTAGTAAGAAATGCGACAAGCTGCAAAAACATGTATAGGATTAGAATGATTAAGATCATAAGCAAAACATGAGAAATATACAATTCGAATGAGAGAAAATATACATGAAAAACTATACAAAAACGAAAGAAGGGACCTCAGCTACGCAGGGGCCCTTTGCACATCTTTGGACTAACATGTTGTTACTTCAAACCACGCTTAAACAACCATGTGAAAAAAAGAGTTTTGTATTATGAAATAGAGTAATATGTCTCTCAGTTACAGAACAACAAAATAACGCTAAAACAACACTATCAAGAATTTACTATCTGCGTTGCAAAAGCTTATATTTATAGAGAAAATGGATAATTGTATCTCAAAGGATAAATCTATGCGAGGTGGATGTTAGATTGCATTATGGAGATGACATGCAGGTGGCAAAAATGGATCCACGAGTTCAGGAATGCCTTCAGTCTTCTTTTACATGCGGGAACAGAGTTCTAGTTGGCATACAACTCTCCATTGACCTCCCTTTGACCGGGACCTTTCCTTCCAAATTTGGCTAAGTAAATAGGACCTCATCCATGTGTGGATAATTCCTGAGCTGCCCATGTGTCTCATTCCTCCTACTAAAACATGTAACCTGTAGAACAATGAAAACGGCTGCGGAATTTCCAGTTAGTTGTGGAAAGTGGCTACATTCCATAGCTGATAAACAAAACCTAGATCAAATAGCACACACAATGATATAATTTGAAAATCACTCAAATACACTCCTGAAATCAACATGTGACAACTTTTGATAGCTTAGGATGCACTGACATGGGAAAATAGAAGAGAAAGTGTTTAAGAAAATGCTTGGAAGAGAGGTAGTTTTGGGGCTCAACATCTATCAAACTAGAAATCAATCGATTGTTTTTAGAATATTATTTCTATGCTTAAAGATAAGTGAGAGAAGCATTCCTAGATCACCGTAGTTTTGTTGCCTTTAGTAGGTTAACAAGGTTGGTAGTGTGACAAATATTTTGAAAATTAAAACAGATTTGACTATAAGTTGGGAAATCTAACAGAAAGTGATTTTCATATTCAACCCTCTTAGTATCATACATGTGACAAACTATTTTTTCCCATGGCATTTTGGGAGTAGACCAACATCTAGTTTCACTATGAAGCTAATGAGAATTAGTTCTTACCTTAGCAATGTTCTTTTTATTCTTATATTGAATTAATATAATAAATAATAATAAAATAAAAATATTGTAATAATATATTTAATATGCGTAGTCTAACTAATAGATGAAATGGCCTTTTTCGGAACATTTTTCTAGTTAAATTTGCCCAAAAACTAGTAGATACTTCTAAGAAACATAAGTTTAAGCTCTTTAATTTGAAAAGATTGAGTGCATAAAAGGTTTTCTCAGGTGTTGAATCATTTATGCATTCAAAAGTGAATTTTAAATAACAAGAAATCACAATCTTGTTCGAAATTATATCGCTTGATTCCAATAAAAAAGCCATTTTGTCTACAAGTTAGATTGTGTTGAATTAAAATATAAGACATAATAAATTATCATAAAATTATATATATGACAAAATCATTTATACTTATTAGGAATAAGTCTAATGTAGTGGTGGCACTAAGCCCTCCACCTCTGAAGCTTATATTGTCAAAAGGCTTTGCTAGGATATATCGCAACAATACACCCTCGAAAATCTAGTAACAAGAACATAAAGCGAGAAGCTACGATAGAGTGTAGGTTCATTTCGACTGAGGAAGTGATTGTATATATGGGAAATTAGAAAGAAAATACAAGTACTACAAGGACTAGAAGCACAAAATACATGTAGACAGTTGATATTTATTAGTAGGTTAAAATCATCATGGGGAAAGTTTAGTGGAGCACTCATAGAAGCAACAAGAAATTTTTTTCTACTTAAATGAAACTCAAAAACATATGATGAATTTAGATAGTAAGGTGATAAACATTGCTCATGCTCTGGTGAATCTAGAGTTTACTGATTAAGAGGAAGACACTAGTCCACATATAACCTTCTAGGCAGATACCCCTTTTGAAGGATTAGTCACCGTGTGAAAATATGTTGTCATGTTCTACGTATATTATAGGAGATGGAAAATGGTAGGTAAGTCTAGTTACAATAGATTATGTACACAATATTTCTATGGCCCTAATTTCATTTTTAGATTGTTTCAGTGGACGAAGTCAATTTCATTGTATGATTAGCTTGGTTTCCCTAGTGGTAGGCCAATGCACATAAAAGACATATCTAATGTAACATATTTTTGAAATGATGTAATACAACGCCTAATACAACGCCTTCCTAGCTTATAAGAAAAAAATATACATGTTGATATCTAGTACATGATGTAGAATTTCTCACTGTAGATCACCTAATAATGCAATATACTAAAGCATAATACTTGATCTACTTCTACAAACAAACTTGCGGAAGTTTAATCGATTATGAGCAAGATCAAATAGAACATATATAACTGAGAATGATAAATCAATCACACATGAACACAGAAGAATACTTTGGGGAAAGCCTCAGCTAAAAAACCTCAATCTCTGTATTATCATACAAGTGCAAATATGTCTGGATTACACAAAGCTTTAGCTCACAGGCTATCCAGCTCTCAATACAATCTCTCAATGTTGCTCATAGACTGAATAGACACAACATGTGCTTTCCTCTAGTCCTCCAAGCCTCCTATTTCCTTGGCGAAGTTTCTCCTGGGTCCTCTGGTTGCCACCTGTGTGAATTAACCTCTCACACAACTCACCAAACTCAGAAGTAACTGCACAATCTCCAAGGAATGAATTCCTTCTACATGCAAGAGATGTCCTCAATGGAATATTCCTGCAACTAATAGTACATTGTCCCATCATCTGATCTCAACTAGGTCTCTGACTGAACTGACATGCATGAGTTATTTATGGGAGAATATTATGTTGGCATTATGACACTATGACATAGGTGTTGTCCTTGATGGCAACTCGCTTAGATGACAGATCACAGTTTAGACTCATAGAATGAAGAAAGAGAGGTATACGTAGGTTACCCATTGACCAAGCCACGTGTACATGCGTGTTTGCAAACCAAAAGGCACTTATAGCGTACACACGCACTTTCACGGAAGGAAAGGCACGTACATGTTGGAAAACTTAGTTTTAGTCCATGGTATTTGGTCCATGGTAATTTGATCCATGGTATTGGTCCACGGTATCTTTTCCGAAGTGTTGACCCCAGGTATTTGGTCCAAGGTATTGGTTCTAAGTGGTTTTGGTCCATGGTATTGAGTAAGGCCTAAGACTATAAAAGGAGGAGAAGATCATTAGGCAAAGGCACTCAAATATTGAATATCTCATGAAGAGAAAGATCTAGAATACAGGTTATTGGGTTATGGTGCATAGCTGGATCTGAATCAAGGATGAACCTTAGCACTTGATGAAGGATAAGATCTAATGACGGGTCAAGATCTTAAGGTTTGAAGAGAAGTATCTTTGTGTGGTTTTGATCTTTTATCTAAATATCTAGCGCATGTTGTAATCTGTAAATATGATGATCTGAGTATAACTGACGTCTGGAATTATTGTAAAGTTTAAATCATCATTTATAGATCTGTACGCAAGTTCACTTGAGCAAAGGCGCGTATACACGCTGGTTCTGCATATCAAAATAATGTATACATCTTAAATTTGATTTGCAGATATGTACGTAGGTTCACCTTGAGAAAACAACGTATGTATGCAGGTTCAACACATTGAGGTAGCATATGCCTCATAAAATAAGCTTTAGCTACTTCTGTTTGTTGTTGCAGCGTTCTAGGTTCTGGCTTGGGTTCTGGTTACTGTTACTATATTCTGGTTACAATATTCTGAGAAGTGATTGATTGATTTAGTTTTGGTTGGTGCAAAGGAGATTGGTTGATACAGATATATTTGATGTTTAATTGATGTTATTGATGGATCTAGTCTGAAAGTTTATGAAATGTGGTCCCTGGAAGAAAAGAGAAGGTTGTAGCCTTTTGTAGGCCAGCACCTATGTACTAGTAAACACATCATCTAGTACAAGAGCTAGGGGGTTGTAGCTCCCTTCTAGGAGAAGCTAGAGAATGGGAGAAGGTTGTATCCTTCTGTAGGTAGAAGCTTGCATACTGGTATAACATTGCATCAATACAAAAATTGTAAAAAGAAGTTTCTTATTAAAAGAAGATAGAGACGATTGCAGCAGGTGGTTTTCACCCACATTAGGTTTCCAGCTTATATCTTGTGTTCATGTGTGTGATTGTCTGTTCTATTTTTACTGCACTTGGTTACTGTTTATATGGTTCTGATGCACAGATTAAAGATCAACATATGATGAATTAACTAAGTTATAAGTTTGAAGGGTATACGCTAGTTTGCCTTAAATACAGTTGCAGCCGTATATGAATCTTAATTATGGAAATGAAATATTATTGATTTGATAATACTAATTCACCCCCCTCTCAGTATTATTTCCAACATATTCAGTTATCTGAGTGAGTAGTTACATGCATGCATGTATTAACTAACTGAAACTCACAATCAGTTCCACAAACTATTGGAACTAATCTAAACTGGAATTTAACTCAGTAGCTGAGCTAACTATTTACAACTCAAAGTACAACTCATCATGATCTCCTTAATAAAGGGATAACTTCCTCAATCAAAGGAGAAATTGTTGCATGTCTTCACATAGACTTCATGTTTGATTTTATTCAACTAATTAATTCAAGATGAATTAATTAATTATTTTACAAATGGCTGCTAAGATCAAATTCGAATTTTAATTCTCAATTTTAGTTCAGGGACTAACTAAAATTGGAATGTATCTCGAAATGCTATTTATAACAGTGCCATTTTCAGCACTTCTATTTTTAGCATTTCTTGTTGATATTTTCAACACTCCCTCTCAACAAGAAAGGGGTTATCTGTCACCCCAATCATGTCTCCGTGGAACTTGAACTTGCATTTTGACAATGCCTTAGTGAAAATATATGCGTCCTGTTCCTTGGTCGAAACATACAGCAGCAACATGATCCTCTTCACCACACAGTCTCGAAGATGATGATACCAGATATTGATGTGCTTGGACCTGTCATGAAATACTGGACTCTCAGAGAGTTTGATACAACTCTAATTATTGCAATAGATCAGAGTTTGATACAACTCTAATTATTGCAATAGATCACAGTTGGATCCAACCTCTGACCAAACAATCCAACTATAATTTTCCACATCCAAATGGCCTCACATGCTGCCTAACTAGCAGCCATGTATTCAGCCTCTGCTGAGCTAAGTGCAACTAGCCTCTGTTTCCTGCTGTACAAAGAAACTACAGTTGAACCAAGGTTGAAAATTCCTCCTGAAGTGCTCTTCCGATATGATGGACTCCCTACCCAAGTTGAAGCCTTGAAGCTTCACTCCATCTGTCCGTCTATACCACAATCCATACTAAGATGTGCCTCTAAGGTATCTCAACACATGCTTTGTTGCCTTCCAAAACAACTTGGTAGGCTAAACCATAGCTTGACTCAGTGGGTTCACCGCAAAGCACAAAACTGGTCGTGTGTTCACTAAATACATTAATGAACCCACAAGTTTCCGATAAACAGTTGCAACTACTACCTCACCTAAAGTAGCATCCTCCTTCCTCTAGTTACCAGCTAGAGGAGTCTGCATGGGCTTACACTTCTCTATGTGGAATCACCTGAGTATCTCATTGGCATACTTGCCTTGAGACACAAACACTTCCCCTTCCTTCTGCCACACTTCCATGCCTAGAAAGTAATGCATAAGACCCATGTCTTTCATCTTGAACTCTATTGCAAGGTCCTCCTCGCAAGACTTGATCAACTGATCATCACCTATTAATATCATATCATCAACATAAATAACAATGATCAATGGCTTACCTTCTACCATGACGTGGTAAAGGTTCACATCTGCTCAACTCTTGGTGAAGCCCAACCCTGTGAAATAGCTGTCAATCCTGGTGTGCCAAGCATGAGGTGCTTGCTTCAGCTCGTACAAAGCTCTCTTGAGTCGACACACATGTGACTCATGATCGAAGGTCTCAAATCCTTCCAGCTACTGAATGTACACCTCTTCCTCAATCTTCCCATTGAGGAATGCAGTCTTAACATCCATCTGATGGATCTTCCAACCCATCTGAGTTGATAGTGCCAACATTGATATGATAGATGAGTACCTTGCTACTGGAAAAAAAAGTCTCATAGTATTCGATCTCATCGACCTGTGAGAAACCACGGGAAACAAACCTTTCTTTATGTTTCTCAACACTGCCATCAATTGCTTGATTTACCTTGTAAATCCATCAGGAACTCACTACTGACTTGTCCTTCAGTATTGGGACAAAATCCCAAACATAGTTCTGAATGATGGAGTCATACTCCTCCACCATAACATCAACCCAGACTGGTTTTTGCACTAATTCCTCGAATGAAGAAGGTTCGGTCTCTACACACTCCCCAACTAGGGCCATGTAGCCAATGTACAGTGCGGGTGACCTCCTCTGTCTGCGCTAAGAAGATGGTTGTCCCACATTCTCTCTCGCATCCAACATCAACCTGTCAGCTTCCCTTGAGAATTTCCACCCATCTTTGGAAGACTCTGCATGAGTGGATGTCTCCACTTCCGGATCCTCTGCATGCGGCTGCTCCGCATCAGTCTGAGGCTCCTCCTCCTTTGGAACCAAAAGTTCCTCCTCTGCATGCAACTTGAGCTCCCTCTCAAGTGATATTCGCATGGATTTCTGCTCGTCGAACTTCAGATCTCTGCATACCACTGTCTTTTAACTGGTAGGCAAGAACACCTAATAGTTGTGGGGTGTATTAGTGCACCCCACAAGTATCCCCAACTCAGTTGTTGGATCTAGCTTATTCTGGGCATCTTTGGTCACATGGCAATAAACCGATGATCCAAAGATCCTGAAGTGACTCACATCTGGTCTCTTCCTAGAAAAGGCCTCCATTAGTGTCTTCATTCCCAGTATACAATGCGGGCTTCTGTTTTGCAAGTATATTGTTGTATTGCATGCCTCAGCCCACAAATGAAGTGGTAGGCTTTGTTCATGCAGCGTCGCCTTGAGAAGGTTTGATCCTTCTTCTACATAAAGTAGATCCAACATCTATGAGAAAAATCATCAATAAAAATAACATAGTACCTTTGTTTAGAAGTGGAGGCTGTAGAGGATGGTCCACACACATCTGTGTGAACTCGCTCCAGGATTTCTCCAGCTCTACTGTCTCGATCCTAAAAGGAATATTTCACATACTTACCCAAGGTACAACCTTTGCATGTATCCACTTGCTCTAGTTTTCCCTTGGGAAGTCCAATGGAAATCTGTTGCATGATCTTCAAGGCTCCATGGTGCAAGTGGCCCAATCTTCTATGTTGTAGCTCATCAACATCTTGGCTCTGCACCAACTCTGCTTTGGAACTTAATGCAACACAGTCGTCTACTTCAAGTTTGTAGAGATTCTTTACTCGAACCCCAATCCTCTTGGTCTGTCCAGTGCCGATATGCCTCAGGAATGCCTTTCCTTTGCTAAAGACTACATCATAGCCTTTGTCTTCCAGCATAACGACGGACACAATATTATTCTTCAGACCAGGCACATACTTTACATCAGTCAGTGTGAGAGGAGCTCCATGCTCCCTCTGAAACACAACCGTACCTTCACCTAAAACATGGTACTTTCCATCATCTCCCATCTCGATTTGCATCTGGAGGTCCTTTTCCTCGAAGGTACTAAAAAGATTCTTGTCGTCAGTCATGTGGAATGAAGCTCCACTATCCAGGTACCAAACACATCCCACCATTGATGAAACCATGCATGCGACGAGGGTGAAATCTAATTCGAACTGAGAGGCCAGTGCCTCACCATCTGATCCCTTCGAGGACCCCTTCTTAGATTTCTTCTATGTACAATTTGTAGCATAATGGCCCACCTCATGACAATGAAAGCATCGCACTTTCAATTTGTCAATCTTCTTCCCACCATGGGAAGAACTGGATTTGGAATGGGATGCCTTCCCTTTCCCTTTCCTCACCTTACTCGCTAAGGCTAGATTTTCTTCATCATCTTGCTTTGATGAAGATCCATCTCTGGTGCTTCTTCCTATCTCCTCCTCGATTAGATCTGACCAAATTCGTTCCCAATTTGGTAGTTTCTCTCTTCCATTTATCGAGTCTTGGTAGCTATGCCAACTCTTAGGAAGATCGAGGAGAGCAAGACTCACCATGTCGTCATCGATTGTCATGATTCCTACACTTCCAAGCTCATCCCTGCAGGTGGTGAGCTTGTTCAGATATGTAGAGATCATGTCGCCCTTTTCACACTTGATTTTTCGAAGCTTGTCTTTCAGCGCCAGCTTCCTTTGATTGAAGTTGTTTTGATATATATCCTTTAATGTTTTCTACATTGAAAATTATGTCTCCTTCCCATGGAGACTTGAGACAATGTTGTCTCAAACTCCCTCCAAAAGGATTATCCTCACTCTAGCCACACATTTCTTCCATTCCGCCAATTTTTGGGCATTAGCAGCTGCTAGCTTGGGGACTTTTTGATCAATGAAGGCCTTCAAACCGTTTTCGTCTAATACCGCTTCCATGCAATCCTTCCAGGCTACATAATTTGAGCTTCCATCAAGGGCATACTCGAGTCTCAAACCATTGAACGCCATTGGTGAAATTTGAGATGCGATAAGAATTCAAATTCTATAATCAGGAACTTCAAACTTCTCCCTTCTCCCTTCTTTGTATAATTTTCTTCACTTTGATCACCTTTCCTCTGATACCATGTAGAATTTTCCGCTGTAGATCACTTGATAATGCAATGTACTAAAGAAAAATACTTGATCTACTTCTACAAACAAACTTGTGGAAGCTTAATCGATTACGAGCAAGATCAAATAGAACACATATAACATAAAACGAGAAATCAATCACACATGAACACAGAAGAATACTCTGGGGAAAGCCTCAGCTAAAAAGCCTCGATCTTTGTATTATCATACAAGTGGAAATATGTCTGAATTACACAAAGCTTTAGCTCACAAGTTATCCAGCTCTCAGTACAATCCATCAATGCTGCTCATAAACTAAATAGACACAACATATGCCTTCCTCCAGTCCTCCAAGCCTCCTATTTCCTTGCACAGTTTCTCCTAGGTCCTCTAGCTGCCACCTGTGTGAATTAAGCTCTCACACAACTCACCAAACTCAGAAGTAACTGCGCAATCTCCAAGGAATGAATTCCTTCTGCATGTACGAGATATCCTCAATGGAATATTCCTGCAACTGATAGTACATTGTCCCATCATCTGATCTCAACTGGGTCCATCACTGAACTGGCATGCATGAGTTATTTATGAGAGAATATTTAGTTATCTAAAGTGCAGTAGTTACATGCATGCATGCATTAACTAACTGAACTCACAATCAGTTTCACAAACTGTTGGAACTAATCTAACTAGACTTAACTCAGTTAACTGAGCTAACTAATTACAACTCAAAGTACAACTCATCCTGATTTCCTTAATCAAGGGATAACTTCCTCAATCAAAGGAGAAATTGTTGCATGTCTTCACATAGACTTCATGTTTGATTTTCTTCAACTAATTAACTCAAGATGAATTAATTAATTCTTTTACAAACAATTGCTAAGATCAAGTTCGAATTCTAATTCTCAATTTTAGTTCAGGGACTAACTAAAATTGCAATGTATCTCGAAATGCTATTTATAATAATGTTGTTTTTAGCACTTCTATTTTTAGCATTTCTTGTTGTTATTTTCAACACATTATTGATCATGACCCCTTGTTGGTTAAAACGATCATGTGGAAATTTTTAGCAGAGTGCTCATAGGAGTAGTAAGAAATTTTTCTTTGCTTAGATGAGACCCAAAAACATGTGAGGAAGATGGACAATAAGGTGACAAAGATAACTTGTGCGTTGGTAAATTTGTAGTTTACTGATTCATAGGGAGACACTAGTCAACTTGTAATCATCAAGATGGATAACCCTTCTGAAGGATTAGTCATGCTATCAAAATATGTTTTCATGTTTTATTTAATTTTGGATCATCAATTGTTGGGAGATGGACTATAGTAGGCAAGACTAGTTACAAAAATTATATACATGGTATATCTATGATTTCTATTCCAGTTTTAGAGTATTTTAATGGACAAAGTCAATTTCATTGTGTGATTATACATGTTGTTGTCCAATACATGATTGCTCATGCCCCTTTCCTTCCTTCCCAAACAACAAAATGTCATCAATATTATGATCATTTAGAGAATCTAGTCCCAATAGTTTTCCCATATTCTTAATTTATACAAAACTTGTTCATCTGTTTACAAAAACATAACATATAATTAAAAACAAAGCATTTATTTGAGAAAAATAAATAAATTTAAAACAATTTCTCATTTGAATTATATGATATCACTTATGAGTGTCAATTTTGGAATAATTTTATAGAATTTTAATTTAATTATCATTTTTTTTAAAGGAACATGTATTCATTATATTAGATAAACAAAGTTGGTTTGAAGGTTAGGGCCTTTTACAACATAGTTCAAATAATCTATTACATCTGTCCAAAATTTCAAAATTACACTATATTTGCAATGCTCTAAGCTGCATTTAACAATACTAAACTAATGAATTCCATATATTATCCAAACAAATCCACCAAAAAAAACATATCTGTAGGTTTTAACCCTGTACAGAAATTACCTCGATACAAATTTTAAAACATAGAAAATAAATAATGCGAGAGCATAACACATAAAACACATATACACAGAGATTTCCCATGGATCCCAAAACTGGGACTACCGGCTCGATTTATCATTATGTTCCTTTCAATGTTATGATACATATTTATACATGCCAAAGCATCCAATACCATGGACCAAAAACCATCACGTCCAATGCCATGGACCGAAAACCATCGCGTCCAAAAACATGTGCGAAAATCATGCACAAAACCATAGTGGGTCTTCCCAACCTAACATAGGGTCCAAAACCAAAATTTTCTAGGGCGCTACCCCGGACACCATAAAGTGGGGTTACAAGTATGCCTCAAACCCCTTGTGACCCCTCCCCGCTACACAATTGGCACAATGAAGGCCCCGGTTAACTAAGTGGGCTAGTTGCGAAAAGAATTTAACACAACCCAACATTATCTGCATAACATCATAAAATACTAAGTAAGAAAAACTACATGTCTTCCAAGCCCTGGGATTCATGAACACCATTCTTTGCTTCAATGGCTTGTTCTGAATTGATTTCCTAGGCATTCCAACGATCATTTTGTCACCTTCATGATTATTGTTTTCATCCTCATATTGAATTGCAATTTCAAGCGACTTCGCTTCATTGTCTATTGGGTGAGGCTAATCGTCAATGCCCTTTTCTACAACTCTCATTGGGTTTTCCATTCTAAATTCTAATATCTCCATTTCCAAATGGAGTCAGTCCAATTTAAGCTCCAATAAACCCATCCGATGAGCCATTAATTCATTTTGTGGCGTAGCTTCAGCTGAGATCATCTCTACATGGCATGATACCAAGGAGTTTGTGAATTCAAGTGATCTTGTAATTCTGGCAAGAACTGAGCCAAAGTCCTCCTCGTCGTCCCTCAAAATGCGCTCAATTATTTAAAAAATAGACTAAAGACGAAGGCAAATTTAAGTTCGTTTGTTTTGTTTATTCAATTAATTAATTAATTAATTAATTAGATTATGTAATACTAATAACTTGTAATTGAAATATTTAATTTGAAAGATAAAATTTAAATTTATATCATTAAAATTTAAAATGGTTAATATCATTGTTTTTCTTTATTGTTTTTAAATGATATTGTGTTTTTGATGTTGTTACAACTAAAGAAATGAGTAGGATTTTTTTGAAGTATTATATAGAGTTGTATTGCTGAAGAATCAATGTATCCAAGTTTAATATTTTGTGGAAATCTAATTTTATACGATAATTTATGAAAAAATTTGTTTCATGAGTTCAACGCATAACCAGCAAGGTATAGCCATGAAGACTACACATAATCATGAAACATGGCAAAACACAACCTCAGGTGGACTAGGGAATGCAAGCTCTGTGATAGGGCAAGGGCAACAATCGCAAATTGGATCGAATTTTCATGATTCAAGCTGCTTCAGCCTAGAACTGTTCTAGGGCTTCCACTACTGGGCAAATATGAGGTGGCCTGGTCTTCCAATTTGTTACTTCCTCTTCCTCCAGCCGGCATAAGAAGAAAGGTGACAACGAATATACCAATGCTTCTGTCCAAACATAAAGACGCTTTACAGTGAAATGATTAGTGGTTGATAAACCTGCATAAATCTACTTTAAGCACAGTTGTTTAGTTGTAAATTTATTTTTTAAAGTGTAAAAAAAATGTAAATTTGTATGGCTTAAAATTAATATATATATATATATATATAATATAATAAATATATATATATAATATATAATAATATATATAATTATATATATATTATATATATATATATATATATAATTAATGTTATAGAATACATAATATGTGTTTGAGTCATTATTATTAGAAAAGTTTAAACTTTATTTGATATAGTTTTTATTTAATTAATTTAACATGAAAATTATAATTAAGTTTATATGTACAATTAATAATAATTTTTTTCTTAAATTTAATTTATTTTATTTTCCAGGAAAAAACAAACTTTTTTATAAGGAATAAAAAAGTTACAAGCACATGAATTAACATTCCAGCTTTCACTGTGCGCTTTGAGACCATCATCAATCCTCAAGGAGAGAGAAATTCTTCCCCTTGTATCGTCAAGTCCAACCAAAAAGAAATAAGAACTTTCACGCTTATTTCCAGCACTGTAACGTTGCCTTCTCAAGGCAAACCTGTCAAAACAGTTTGTTAAAACCATATCAAAAATTTAAAACATGGGCCTCCTTTTAACATAGGAAAACGACCCATGGATCTGTTTGTAAAGTTTGTTTCAGTAATGTCTATCCAAAGAAAACAGGAGATAGTATCCATCCAAATTTTGCTTAAACGGAAAACGAGAAACAGATGGAGATATAACAAGAAACGACACAAATAACCAGCATCCTGTAACAACAGAGCATTTTAAGATAGAGAAATAGAGTGCGGAGGGAGATCCGACACACGGATCTGATCGTGCATTTGTTCAGTAATCATCTACGAATCCACAGCGAGCTGCACACCTTCTTTAGAAAACCTGTCTGCCTCTTCATTTCTGTCCCTGTATATATGTTCAATGGAAAAGAAGTTAAAATGGAGCTTTAAACTTTGAATTTCATCCAGAAGCGGTCTCAGCATATAGTTTTGACACCTATATTTCCCATTGACCCAGTTTATTACATTTAGGGAGTCCCCAAAGATCTGAACCGAGAAGATGTTTTTTCTTATTAGCCAACATAAGAGAAGTTTTAGGGAGGATAGTTCAGCAAAGTTGTTTGTGCCGGGTCCTAAACCCGCAGCGGCTTTGAGGGAGTGAGAGGGACTGATATGGATGACGATCCCAGCACCTGCAGAGTTGTTTTGGGCTGCCCCGTCGAAATATGCCCATGGGATGCCTTCCCTGATTTGTGCTTCTTTTTTGTGGCCTGAGTTCTGAGATTCTTCAGGTTCCGGGATGCTAGATAGTATAGCTAAACTTTGCATAGCAATCGCCTCTGCTGGAGTACGTTGTTCTCTGAAGATACTTCTATTTCTAGCAATCCATATACCCCAGCAGATGATGGGTGGAAGATTTCTTAAGTTCCTCTCTGGATAATGGTTCCACCAATATTCCCAAACTGTCAGAAAAGAATTCCCCTCCCATCTGACATTTTTCCCTAATAGATTTTGCACTTCTTCCCAGACTTTCCTTGCAAAAGGGCAGATGACGAAAAAATGATGAATGGATTCAAAGTCAGAGAAGCATAGAGGGCACCTACCTGGACCTTGTTTGAATCTAGATTGAAGGATGTCCCAGGTAGGAATTTTCTTTTTTAATACACACCAGATGAATAATCTTGTTTTCCTGGGGCATTTTAATTTTAGCAGGGACTTAGCCCACCAATCTGGTAGAACCCATCCTTTCTTCTTCATTAGGAAAGAGTACCCCATCTTTGGGGAGTAGACACCAGTTTCAGCATGTGCCCACACCAGTTGGTCCGGTCTGTCCTGGATTCTGACATTTGATCTCTTTAACTCCTGAAGAAACCCCCGCCACTCGATTCCCCACCTGGGGTCAATTCCTAACTCTTCTACTGACTTCCAAGCTTAGCCCCAGATGGTGGACTGAGCCGGATTTGCAATCTGATGAAGCCCATAAATTCCCAATGTGTCAAGGTGAGCAACCAGATCAGGGGACAGAGCGAAGAAATCATTACATCCCACCCAAGGGTCTCTTCCTATTCTAACATTTTCACCATTTCCAATCTGCCAGGCCAAACCTTGTTCAATAACCTTGAATGCCTCCACAGTGGCCTTCCATATCACAGAGAAATTCTTGCCTTTCTTGTTTGTGTTCCTTATCCACTCTTCCAGGGGCAAGGGATCTATATATTTCCGCTTTACTACTCTGGTCCATAGATTCTCAGAAGTAATTAAGTGCCAGCCAGATTTTGCTGCTAAAGAGATGTTGAAATCATAAAGATTTTTTATGCCCCAACCACCCCAATCTTTTGGCCTTGCAATTTTATCCCAAGCCACCCAAGGAAGCACTGAATCCTCCTTTGATCCGGGCCAAAGGAATCTGCTGCAAAGTTGTTTTATCTTGTGGAGAATGCCTTTTGGGATCCATGTCAAGGCTGCCCAGAACACTGGCATGGCCTGAAGGACTGAGTTCACAAGTGTCAGCCTACCTGCTCGCGATAACCACTTGAAGCTCCAATGGGAGATTCTTTGTTCAATTTTGGCCACCAGCCAGTTCCAGTCCTGCTTCCTATAAGCTTGAGGTTTTAACCAAAAACCCAGATATTTGAAAGGACTCTCCATCTTACAGGTCTCAAAAGGTAAGTGAGATACAATCATTAGCTCCTCTTGTCTGTTGAAACCCTCCAAAATTAGTTGGGACTTCCTAGATTTTATTTGAAGGCCTGTTGCTTTCAAGAATAAATCAAGAATGCTTTTAAGCTCTTTGATTTCAACTAAATTCCCATTTGTAAATAATAAAATATCATCTACAAAAAGGAGATGAGTTATGAACAAATTTACAACAACTTCCAAACCTTTAACCAAACCTAATCTTTTAGCATTGGAGATCAACCTGCTTAGACCCTCAGTAGCCAGAAGAAAGAGCAATGGAGAAAGGGGGCATCCTTGCCTCAAACCCCTTTGACTTCTGAAGAATTGGGAGGCGGCCCCGTTTATTAAAACTGCAAAACTTGCATTTGAGATACACCCCATGATCCAACTTATGAATTCCACCTTGAAACCCAGGTGTGTCAACAGCATCCTGAGATAAGTCCAACTGATTCTGTCGTATTCTTTAGACAGATCAATTTTTAGCACGGCCCCTTTAGATTTTGAGTTTCTGATGCTGTGAATGGTTTCTTGTGCTACCCCTATAGCTTCGTGAATTTGTCTACCATCTAGAAATCCAAATTGTTCCGGAGAGATACATTTGGATAGAAATGGTTTCAGGCGAACCGCAATGGTTTTTGTAATAATTTTGTATATGCAATTACACAAAGAGATTGGCCTGAAGTCCTCAAAAGATTCTGGGTCCTCCTTTTTAGGAATGAGAGCGATGAAGGTTGCATTAAAGGGAGAAAAAACCTCACCCTTTTTCCTTGATTCCTCCACCACTTCCGTTAGCTCATCCCCTATCAGCTCAAAAAAGTGAATAAAAAGTTCCATTGTCCATCCATCTGGACCCGGACTCTTGTCCTTTGCCATAGATTTTATAATGCTTTCTACTTCCTCCTTTGTCACTTCTCGGAAGAGGTCTTCAACCTCCTCTCCCTCCACAAAACGGGGGAAAGTTTGAGCTGTTCTAATAATTTCAGCTAAAGAGACCCCACCTAGATCTGAGAACAAAGATTTAAAATGATTCTTCCCCATATTTGACAGAGCCTCGAAAGACAAGACTTCTCTACCCTCAGGATCCTTTAGCTTCCAGATTGTATTTGCATTTTTCCGGCCTTTTGCAAAATTGTGGAAAAATTTTGTGTTTTCGTCCCCTGCTTTCAGCCATATTGCCCTGCTCTTGAGTCTCCATTCTTCCTCTTTATCCAATAAAATTTTTGCTCTCGATTTCTCAAGAGTTACAATCCTTTCTTTTGACTCTTGAGTGGCGTAAGCATCCGCCTCTGGGGCTTCTAGGGCTCGGAGCTCATCATCTATTTTATTCAAAGCCTCATTTTGTTTTTTCCTTCTATTTGATGCCCATTCAACGATTGCTTTCTTTAACCTTTTAAGATTTTCCATGAAGAGGGCTCCTTTATTTTCAGAAGGGTCTCTTCCCGAGTATCTCCAAGTTTTCCGGAACAGTTGGTTAAAAGATTCTTCTTGAAACCAAGAAGCATTGAATTTAAAGGGAGATGCAGGTTTAGGGGGGAGCTTAGAGAGTTCTAAGAGGATGGGAAAGTGATCAAAATTCCCCCCTTCACCCACCCATTGCCTGAACATCGGGATATTGGAAGCCATCAGGTCATTGACGAGGAAGCGATCCAGCCTTTTCGCTATCCTCTCCTCCCCAATTCTCCTATTCCTCCACGTAGGCTTGGCCTTTATAATGTTTACATCTAACAGCTTGTGGGATAGGAATAATTGAGTAAAAAAATCTGTAAGGGGATCGATTCTGGCCGAGGGACCCCA
>APFE031738928.1:0-13460 GCA_000404065.3 Pinus taeda
AGATGTTATATTTCTCTGGTAAGGCTACCTTTGTACTCACGGGCTTATATTGAAAGATGCAATCCAGGAATTTGGAGAACAATAATCTAACTGGTACAGTGCCGGCTATTTTAAGAAACAACAAAAACTTATCGATCAGGTTAATTCTCTTCTCCAACATGGATCATTTTACTGGAATTTCGTATAGTTTTATCATAGAGATCTCTAAATTTGAGATTCAATGTTCTGATTGTGTTTTATGTTTGATAGGCTTTCGGGCAATCCACTTCTTTGTGAAGGCGACGCAAAACAGTGCACTAAATCTAAACCTGGTATCAGCAAAAGAGTTATTATCAGTTTCTCAGTCGCTGGGGGGATAATCTTAATTCTTTTGTCAATTACTGCTGCAACACTACTTGGTAGAACATTGAAACGGGGGAGGGCCAGGGCTGTTGGTGTGTATATATGGTTTTTTGTATTTTCTTTACAGAATAGTAACGATCATTCTATGGGTCTACATATTTTGCAAGTGATTTTAATATTTTTGTAACAGAATTTTTTCTATTGTTCTTGCAGGGAGAAATCCTTTAAAGGAACCGATGGCAAGGGGCCATGACTTATCATCACCTCAATGCAGAAAATTTAGTTCTAATGAGGTCAAGGAAATAACTGGTGGCTTTGGAAGGCAAATTGGCAGAGGAGGATTTGGGCCTGTATTCTATGGCCGTCTGCAAAATGGGCTGGAGCTGGCTGTCAAAGTACTGTCAGAATCATCAAAACAAGGAGACAAGGAATTCTCAACAGAGGTATGTATGGCTGCTTAATTGATCAGCGTTTCACAGTTTCCTATATAGACAGCAAAGGTTTTTGTAATGAAAGGTAAAATATTTTTATCTCTATAAAACCATTTCGGCATTTTTAAAAAGAGATATGTGCAAAGGGCACTGTCACTCACTGAAAAGAAAGGTATAATACAGGTTACTATGCTTTCGAAAGTGCACCATAAAAATCTTGTGCCCTTTGTGGGATATTGTTGTGAAGGAGAAAATCAGATATTGATTTACCAGTATATGTCCAAGGGAAACTTGAGGGGAATTCTCCATGGTATGGGTCAAATCCTGGGCTATCTTGTCTCGTGTTTAATCTGGAAAAACAGTTTCAATTTATCTATATCTATGTTGTCTTACTAACTATATATATATATATATTTTCTTAACTATGATTTTCTTGCTGTACAGGGCCAAATGCTATAGAGCAGTTAGCTGACTGGAAAACAAGGCTTGACATTGCATTGAATGCAGCTCAAGGTGAGTGTCTTTCCCTCTTGAAAAAACCATGAATTTAGACTTTGTATATTATGTACATCAATTGACTAATGTCAATGTCTCTGTAAAAATAATAATCAGGACTGGAATACTTACATAATGGCTGCAAACCTATCATAATCCACAGAGATATCAAAGCTACTAATATTCTTTTAAGTGAACGGATGGAAGCAAAACTATCAGACTTTGGGCTGTCTAGGTTTGGCCCCTCCAGCGAAGCAACCCATGTCTCAACGGATGTGAAGGGCACATTCGGCTACCTTGATCCTGAGTATTACACATTTCCTATTCAATTTTCCTTTCTTGTTTCATTAATATTGTTTCATTCAATTTATCTGGAACTGAAAATCAAAAGAGAAAATGGATTCATCGATATTCATAGCACCGTTGCTTTGAACAGATATGCCACTACGCACAATTTGACAGAGAAAAGTGATGTATATAGCTTTGGAGTTGTGATTTTTGAGTTAATATCCGGGAGAGAACCAGTGGATACAAATGTCTCTGGTGAAAACAGTCATATCGTCTCGTGGGTAAGCTTCGTTAATGCAACTATTTTTGTATTTGTGGGTATGAAGAAGATATTGAAGCATTAGAATTGTAATGGTGTTGTGGATTCTGATCTTGTGTTTGAGTGCAGGGAAGATCGATGATTCGGGAAGCAAATATTGAAGGCATTTTAGATAAAAGGGTTGTGAAAGAGGTCAATATGAACGCAATGTGGAAAATAGCGGAATTGGCGATGCTGTGCACAGAAAATCAACCGAATGAAAGACCCACAATGAATGAAGTTGTAAGTGAATTGAAAGAAAGCATTCGATTGCTCAATGAAACCGATTTACTGGATCGCAAATTAGTCCATCATCCAACCTTTTCTGCAGCTGGCGCTTCAACATCGACCACAAAACCATCTGCAAGATAAACATATTTTCAAACTTAATTCATATGGCAGATTGGTTATTGTGGCACAAGATATTCGTTTTCTGTTACGCCATTATAAGTACGTAAACAACCACGAACTATGACATTACATTAAGTAGAAGCTACTCTAAGTTATATTGTGGATTAACATTGGCTATACATTGTTTACAGACTTTGATTATTGGGATAATTGTGTATGTTTAATAATTTATTAATTTAAATATAAGATTTTGTGATCTATATTTCAAACAAGATTGTCTTTCAGATTGATCACATTATTATTATCTTCACCTTTGTTTTAACAATGAATTAGTAGTATGAACTACATTAATTTGTTGGAAAAATCAACTAAATAATAATGATATGGTTAGTCTGAAATACATTCTTGTTATATGTATATATATATAGAGAGAGGAGATGAGTTAATTGGTTTATCCTCACTTTTATTTTTAGATAAACCATATTAATTGATTAGTCAGTTACCACTATCTCTCATAAAAATAATCATAAATAAATACTTACTCAACACAGCGCAAATAAATTAAATTAACTTTATATCTTAAGTATATTAAAATATATTATTTTATCATTTTGGTTTTCACAAAGCTAATGCCATCGTCCCAACAATATGAATTTGGAATATCTTAACCTATTTACAATAATGTCTAAATGTTAATTTCATGAAATATTGTGTAAATGATTGTTTAACCTACCAATTTAAAATAATGTTGCACAAGTGTTTAATGTTGCACAAGTGTTTGGATGAAGCAAAGGTTGGAAAAGTAGATATTAAATTATAAGAAACATTAAATTGTTATTCATTAAAAATCATATTGATAATAATTAAATTAATATTATTTCAAATAAAATGAAAAGTTGATTTTTTTGGAATATATAAATTTATAATTTAGTATATTCATTTGGATTTATTTAATGTGTTTTAAATATTATACATGTATTTATAGCATATTAAATAATATATAAATTTGTAACATAATATCTTTATGGGGTTTCATTTAATGAGTCTTTTACATATCATATGATATTATCTGTAATTTTATTATATATTGAAAAATATCTCTAAAAATCTTATTATTTAACCTCTTATCAATATGAATCTAATATACATTTGTCACTTTTTTATTAACCTTTTTTATACTTCTTTATACTTTTTTCATTAATTTTGAGCTCCATTTTTTATATCTACCAATATAAAATCCCTTTACCCCTATATATCCCTCAATATAATGTCATTTTTTCCTAACATATATGCCCCAATATAAACCCATGTGGTATAGTATTATTGTGCCAAACTGCCCTAATGAAGTTTGCTGCCCCAATAAAACTCGTGTGAATATATTAAGCCTTACTATATATTATAATAATTAAATATTAATAATATCTAATTCAAAATTATTTAAATTTTATATTTTTAAATAACTGCCCATAAAACTCGGGTGAATAAAGTAAACCTTACTAATATTATTATAATAAATTAAATATTAATAAATATCTATTCAAATTTATTAATTTTATATTTTAAATAACTATAATATAAATAATTTATATGTGTAACTTTAGTATTTATAAATATTTATTAGAAAATGAGAAATAAATTATAAACATAAAATTTATGTTATTGTAAACTAAATTTATATAAATATTTTTTAAATATTTTGTAAATTTAAAATATTACTTAAATGTTAAATAGTATTAGTTTTTAACATAACTAGTTTAGATCTATTTTAATTTTGGATCTATAAGTGTTGAAAGTGATAAACTCAAGGTGGAAACATTTTCTCAAATTTTACATTGAAAAAAGAAGTTTGCACCTCAAGAGGTTTAATCCCTCTCGACACTTAATAGATCCTAAGTTAATATGGATCTAGGATGGTTTCCGTTATCTGCAACCATGAAAAATTTGTTGAACATCTGATTACTGTAATCATTTTAAATTTGCTAAATATGTTTAAGATTAATCTGATCACTTTATTTTTAAATTTCCTCGGTTACCTTAGTTTGTTGAGATGATAGAGACTGTTAATAACTAGAATGATGAAAAATGATGAAATAAAAATTTTGAATGCAAAATGACAGTGTAACAATGTTGAATGATATAAATGTGAATAATAAGAATATAATCAATTACAAATAGTCTTTGAATTGTGATCAATCTCAAACTATTTTTTTCTATTGTTATTATTATATTTTATTCATATGGGTCATATGAAAAGGGTGGTTGAAATCATTGAACATTCAAATTTTTAACTCAAGCTATTCTAGCAAACATCATACATTGTCTCTCTTGCTCTCTAATATGGATGATAGCTTTCTCCGAAGTTAATCATTATGACTTATGGAGTACTAAACCCCAAGTAAGTTTTAATGCTAATTATTTTCTATTACCTTGTTTGAATGCAAAGTGACTAACAATGTTGAATGATGAAAAATTAGAATAATAAGAATGTAGTCAATTACAAATAGTTTATACTTTCAAGAAGCAAACATTTCATGTATGTGTACATTTATTTCAAATGAAAATTCAAGTATTTAATTATGGTTGAAATACTATGACACAGAAATTGATACGCACCATCTAATTTTTTTGTGTGGTTACACTAAAATCATGTAGACTATTAATATAATCACTTTGAAATTGATGTACATCATACATCTAGGGACATCAAATCATAAATCCACATCTATACTGAAATCAATGCATCTAGTGCAAGCAATCAAATAGGATTAGAAATCGACATCTACATTGAAATCAATACATCTAGTGCAAGCAATCAAATAGGATTAGAAATGAACATCTACATTGAAAACAATGCATATAGTGCAAAAAATCAAATAAAATTAAAAATAAAAAAAACTACATGAAAATTAATGCATCCAATCAAATAGGATCATGAATCAACAACTACATTGAAATTAACGCATCCAATGCCAGCAATAAAATATGATTAGAAATCAACAACTACATTGAAACCAATGCATCTAGTGCAATCAATCAAAGAGGATTAGGAATCAACATCTACATTAAAAACAATACATCTATTTTAGTGAATAATATTGTATATCCTCATCCCTCTCTCCCTCCCTTTCTTTGTCTCCCACTTCTTCCCTCTTTCTACATGTTATATATATTCGTCATCTATATCTATATTTCCCTCCATATCTACTTCTTTGTGTCTCTGTATCACCCCCCAAAACACAAACAATCTCTCGCCATGTCTATCTATCTCTTCCTCCCTCCTCTTTGTCTCTCTCTTCTTCCCTCTCCCTCCCTCATCCATACATATCTCTATCTCCCTCTATCTCTCCTTCTTTGTCTCTCTATCTCACCCCGTTCAAATATACAGACTCTTTCTTCATGTATCTATCTCTCCCCCCTTCTTCCTCTCTCTCCCTCTCTCTTCCCCTTCTCTCTCTCTCCCCCCTTCTTCCTCTCTCTCCCTCTCTCTTCCCTTTCTCTCTCTCCCCCTTGCTCTCCTTTGTACCTCACTCTCTCTCGATCCCCCCATTGGCACTCCTCTTTTTCTCTCCACATTTCTCTGTGTATGTCTTTCTTCTTCCTTTCCTCTCTCTCTCCCCCTCCAATTCCATCATCCTCTCACTTTCTCTCTCTCAATTGTGTTCTCTCCTCCTTCCCATCTCTCTCCCCTCCTCTCTTTCTCCATTCCCTCTCTCCCTCTCTTTTTATTTTTTAATTATAAAATAAAAAAATTCCATAGAAAACACAATAAACTTTATAAAAAATATTATGTAAATCATAAATTTTAAAATTAAAAAACAATAAAAAAAATCATAAAATCAAAAATTATTATTAAAATTTTACTTCCATAATTATAAATTATTATTAAAAAAAATTATTTTCCCATAATTAATAAAAACATATATACCCATAATTAATTAATTGATCTTGAACACCAATCTTGAAGCACATCACTTTTATTAGATTGGTGATCTTGACCACAAATGTTGAAAAACCTTCTATATGTTTTTTTAAGTTTCGTTAATATTTTTTTATAAGAAAATGACAATTTACGTATTATAAATTAAAAGATAAGTATGCAAGGCCCAACTTGTCAAAGATGGAGAATAAAATAGAACATTCATTCTTAGCACTATATTTCTTAGCAATGTGTTCGCAGAAAATCTTGTTTATAGCAATTTTTTAAGAAGCCTCGATTCTCTAAGAAAAAATTGTTTAGATCACTCTTTTAAGGCTATTATATTTCACTTCCACCGTTATTTTATTAATATGATTACCTACAATATTTATAAAACTGTGAGTAACATGCCCTTCCAATGCGCACGAATCCCTATCATCACACCGGACCAATTGTTTGGCCTTTCATATCACAGATGACGCAAAACATATGTAAGGCAAAATAATTTTATTCGTAAAAGAAATGGTATCTTTTGGTTTGTCCCATATTTCAATGCTACACCTACTCCTTTGGAAATTTTATATATATCAATCTTTAAGATTACAGCTGTTCAATTTCACCAGTATTCACTTAATAGGATTATGCTATAAATATTTGTAAATATTATGAAAATATGCCATTCCAATTTGGACTGAGTATAGATTAACATATATTTAACTAAGAATTTAGACTTCTGTGATCCATAACATTTGTTTAGAATTTTTTGGCGAAATCACATAAATTGATCATTTGTCGACGCGTGAAGATACAGATCCAGTATAGCGTGTTAAATAGTCTAAGCAGAGACTTCAACAGCTAGAACGACTAACAGCTATTTTTCAACTTAAGACCCCAGTGAAATCTAAAATAATATTACTTTTTTATAAATATTACTTTCTTATACTTAAATATAGCATTATATTGGGTATTGGAAAATATTATTAATATATGTATTTATTAATAATTTAAATAATTAAATAGATAAATTTATTATCTAATCATTTTTCTGGTTTATTTTTACCCAGTTTACTTGACTCTGTAGATCTGATAATATTTATAAAATAGTAATATTATTTTAGATTTGACTGGGGTCTTAAGTTGAAAAATAGCCGTTAGTCGTTCTAGCCGTTGAAGTCTCTGCTTAGACTATTTAACACACTATACTGGATCTGTATCTTCAACTTGTCCTGACGATGAACCACACTGGTTGGTTCGAAACGCGTCGACAAATGATCAATTTATGTGATTTCGCCAAAAAATTCTAAACAAATGTTATGGATCACAGAAGTCTAAATTCTTTGTAGAAGAAATCGTGCAGAGAGGAATACTGAATTACCGAAGTTCACTTTGACTTGCTAATTCGATCAATCCATGGTCTGCAGATGGTTCTAATGATTAGCACGTGATCCCTCTCACAAGTGGATTCCAGGAACCTTGTGAATCAACTTGGGTTATGGGTGTGAGGGCTGCACTGACCCTAACTTTTCAGAGCAACTCTTCTTTGCCTGGGATTATTGGGCACTCAACCGAATTGTGACCGCCGTGCTGAGCCTCCTTTGGTAGAATTATGTTAGTGCATGACTCGCCTTTCTAGTTTCTTTTACCTATTTATGGCTTTGTCAAAACTTGGGGTATTTGATTGTAGGTTTCTTGGAAAATTTTCCACAGTATTCATCTTTCTGTTCATCTTCCAGAAAGATCGGCATTTCAAATCCTCAACTTGGGGCATTGTTTCTAATATTAGCAATTTTTCCAATAATTTCAAGGGCCTAGCTTTGGACAAAAGTACATAATCCATGAAGCTAAGAATATAAAGCCAACTGATTTTTGTCAAAAACATACACTAGAAGGAGCTACTCGGAACAGTTTGAATTTATTATATTCCCAGAACCATAAATTTATTGCACCTTTGGACTCTCTTCTTTGTGTTTTATTTATATCCGAAGAAAAGTAGTTTATATCCGAAGAAAAGTAGTCATAAGGGCTTCATTTCACAAATTAATTGTTGCAGCAGTCTCAAAGGTCATCCCCAGGTGTTAACGACAGAGACATCTTTTAATTACAAAAGTTCATAACAAGAGTATTTGTGGGCAGAAGTGTTATTTGTAAAATAGTGAAATTTCCATGTAATGGAACAAACAGACGTGCATTGAATTGAAGCTTCATGTGGAAGGCATTTCTGATGCAGGAGCATTAGGAACATCCTCATTTGTAAATGTGGAATACAGAGGGGGTGTGATAATTTTTAGTATTTTGTTGTTTTTAATAGGAAAATAAAGATAATGAGGGAATGGTTAAAAAAAAAAAGGATTGGGATAAGATTGCTATGTTTTTCCAGTTAAATTAGGATAAGAACGGAGAAAAGCTTCAAGCTTTAAATCACTGTGTAAAAAAAAGAAAAAAAGCCTGCTTTTTCTAGGCCTGATCTATTCCTATGCATGTATCAATTATTATTATAAATAAAGGGGCAGCTGAGCTCTCGTCTAATCGGAGAGAGAGGGAGGCGGCTACAAAGTATAATTTTAAACACTCTCTTGCATTTTAGTGCAATTGGTTTTTATAATAGTATGCTTGTATCCAATAGTCGATTTTAACTGTGTGTGTGGGGGAAGGCTTGAATGGCCTTTTTATTTCTTCCTTTTTGTTTAACTGTGAATATCAGAATGGCATTCTAATTTCACTTCAGTATGGCACAATTAAATTCCTTTGATATACATGTATTAAGCTGAGAGGGCGGACGGTGGATCGAGCCGGGCTCGATTCATATAGAAATCAGAGTGGTTGTATGAATCTCAGGCGAAATTTCCATATGCAAATAGCTGTGGGTTAATACCTGCAAGCGCTGTTGATTTTGATGTGATGATATGGTCTGTGCGCAAGGCCATTTTGGACGTTTGCTGTTGAAATTTATGTGACATATATGTGTATAAACTGTGTGTAAATACCTGTTCACAATGAATGAGGGCGCAACTATATATGCGTGGTTTATAAAATTGCTGGCAACGATATAACTGTTGCGTGGTTTATAGATCTGATTTGCAAGTGCGGAATCTGCTCTCGAAGACAGTGTTCGAGTGTAGGAAAAGCGTTCTGTTTGCTGGGTGTTTCAACTCTTATGGTGACTGTGTAATGGAGCCATGACTGATGCATATTGAAAGGGGCGCTCTTGATGCATTGGGGTTGGTTAGATACTGCGACGGCTTCAAGAGTATTCTGCGCGTGTATTTATAAATAGCATATTCCTGTACCTTGGATTGTGCTCGATGATGATAGATCAGTGTTCTTGGACGGGGACAAATTAGTCACGAAGTTAATGGTTATGCATGGAGCAGTTGCATAAGGAGAGCAGGAGTGCCTGGTTAGAGGCTCTTGATAATTTATGCATGGACATGCCGGGAGCCGCAGATCGATTTTAGCTGCGTTTTGGTGCAAGTAGAATATGCTTTAAGCATTATATATATCTGTTGAATGAACCTGAAATTCCTGCCAAGAAGGACCTCGTCAACGCTGTGTCGGTGGTTCGGTTATTTTTGTGTGTTTATATTACAATTTAAAGACTAGAGAACAGTGGAGAGGCGGCAGTTTAAAGATTGCAGTGCCAGTGAAATGGTTTCATAACATCTGCTATTGGGTAATTATTTGAAATGCATGCTCTATATGCATAAGTGAAGAAAAGATCCTGGTTTGCAGGCTTAGGCGTCTAGCCCTGCATCAAGTGGTATCAGAGCGGGAGCAACTCTTTTTGAAGGTTCAAGTGTTTTTTTGTTAATTGCATGTGATGATTTTTGGGATTGATAAATATTGATTTACGGGAAGAGTGAAGAAATCTCAGCGGGAAGAAGGAGAAGTGAATGTGGCAGAACCTAAAGATTCAACAGAGGTTGAATAAAGTTGCAGATGGGAGAAGCCTACAAGAGCAGTAGAGGATGCTCAAAAGGTTCGAGTAGAGGACCAATGATTACCAAAAGACCAGATCCGGAGGGAAGGATTGGTGAAGTAAATGGCAGCAAAAGAGTTTGCTGTGGCAGAGGCTTCATGCAACGCATAGCTGAAGAACTTATGGCGATGGAGAAGACTACTAAGAGTCATAAAGGAGAAAGCAGAGGTTCAAAAAGAAGCCACAGAGATGAGATGACTACAGGAGTTCGAGAAAGAAAGATTGCAGAAATAAAGGCACAGTTACAGGCACTGGAAGAACGGCTGCAGGAGCAGGAAAAGCAGAAAGGAAAATGGATCTTTCCACTGAAGGGAAAGAGAGTGATTTGGCGACAATTTCAGAGGAGGTTGAGGCAAATTCTGATTGCCTTGGTGAGAAAAGGACTTAGAATTCTTGTGCCAGAGATGAAATTTGAAAATCCCACATGCAAATTTGTTCAAAGGAAACTGTTGAAGGAAGCCGTCAGGACTAAAAAGTCTTGCAGTTTTAACACTGATGAGTTGTGTATGTTTACAGGTGTTGAGGAGGATGTGCCATCTTGTGAAGCTGTCACAAGCATGGAAAAGAATCTTTCAGGAGAAAAGTACTTTGAAGAAGAAAGCAATAATGCTTTTGTTGTTGCAGTACAAGATGAAGTTCATGTAAACGAAGAAGAGGATCAGCTGGAAGAGCTGGTATCTGAACCGACAAGTGAGACTGTTAAAACTTGTAGTTTCAAATTGACAAGTTGTGCATGAATGCAGGTGATGAGATGGTAACAATAGGAAGCTTGGCTTGGGAAAGTATTGAATATTGCACAGAAATCTTCTCAAAGGAGATGACAGGTTTATGGCAGGAGTTAAATGTTCTAGAGAAGAGACTAGAAGTACAGAGAATAAGAATTCAGAATATAAAGGCAGAGATGAATGAAGATAAAGAGGTTTATGAACCAGAATACAGATGCATTCTCAGAAAGGATGATGCTGAGGATAGATTGAATGATAATCTCAAGAATGATTGGGATCAGTATATTGAAATGATGGCAGAGGGAAGTAAGGCACTGATGCCTTATGATTTTTATTCTAACAATTGTTTTGTGAGTACAGGTCTTACTGAAGAAGCTGGAGAAATTTTGCTAGACAAAGAAATTAAAATGATGATGCGGAGGATGATGAAGGAGTCCTGGAAGAGACCAGCACCAGTGAAGCAAAAGAGCAGCAGCAAGAGGAAGACATCAGAAGATTGCAAGAGTGCAGCAAGTGGAGCATTGCAGCATAAGGTGTGGAGACCTGGAGAAAAACAACAGACAAAAGCAGCGGCAAATGATGACTTGCAGCACAAGGTGTGGGATCGAGGCATACACAGATCCGAACACATGATCAGGAGATCATGATTAATTTTAAGGTTGGGTGTATGATGCAGGAGCATCAGGAACATCCTCATTTGTAAATGTGGAATAAAGAGGGGGTGTGATAATTTTTAGTATTTTGTTGTTTTTAATAGGAAAATAAAGATAATGAGGGAATGGTTAAAAAAAAAAAGGATTGGGATAAGATTGCTATGTTTTTCCAGTTAAATTAGGATAAGAACGGAGAAAAGCTTCAAGCTTTAAATCACTGTGTAAAAAAAGAAAAAAAGGCTTCTTTTTCTAGGCCTGATCTATTCCTATGCATGTATCAATTATTATTATAAATAAAGGGGCAGCTGAGCTCTCATCTGATCGGAGAGAGAGGGAGGCGGCGAAAAAGTATAATTTTAAACACTCTCTTGCATTTTAGTGCAATTGGTTTTTATGATACTATGCTTGTATCCAATAGTCGATTTTAACTGTGTGTGTGGGGGAAGGCTTGAATGGCCTTTTTATTTCTTCCTTTTTGTTTAACTGTGGATATCAGAACGGCATTGTAATTTCACTTCAGTATGGCGCAATTAAATTCCTTTGATATACCTGTATTAAGCCGAGAGGGCGGACGGTGGATCGAGCCGGGCTCGATTCATATAGAAATCAGAGTGGTTGTATGAATCTCAGGCGAAATTTCCATATGCAAACAGTTGTGGGTTAATACCTGCAAGCGTTGTTGATTTTGATGTGATGATATGGTCTGTGCGCAAGGCCATTTTGGACGTTTGCTGTTGAAATTTATGTGACATATATGTGTATAAACTGTGTGTAAATACCTGTTCACAATGAATGAGGGCGCAACTATATATGCGTGGTTTATAAAATTGCTGGCAACGATATAACTGTTGCGTGGTTTATAGATATGATTTGCAAGTGCGGAATCTGCTCTCGAAGACAGTGTTCGAGTGTAGGAAAATCGCTCTGTTTGCTAGGTGTTTCAACTCTTATGGTGATTGTGTAATGGAGCCATGACTGATGCATATAGAAAGGGGCGCTCTTGATGCATTGGGGTTGGTTAGATACTGCGACGGCTTCAAGAGTATTCTACACGTGTATTTATAAATAGCATATTCATGTACCTTGGATTGTGCTCGATGATGATAGATCAGTGTTCTTGGACGGGGACAAATTAGTCACGAAGTTAATGGTTATGCGTGAAGCAGTTGCATAAGGAGAGCAAGAGCGCCTGGTTAGAGGCTCTTGATAATTTATGCATGGACATGCCAGGAGCCACAGATCGATTTTAGCTGTGTTTTGGTGCAAGTAGATTATGCTTTAAGAATTATATATATCTGTTGAATGAACCTGAAATTCCTGCCAAGAAGGACCTCATCGACGCTGTGTCGGTGGTTCGGTTATTTTCGTGCGTTTCTATTACAATTTAAAGACTAGAGAACAGTGGAGAGGCGGCAGTTTAAAGATTGCAGTGCCAGTGAAATGGTTTCATAACATCTGCTATTGGGTAATTATTTGAAATGCATGCTCTATATGCATAAGTGAAGAAAAGATCCTAGTTTGCAGGCTTAGGCGTCTAGCCCTGCATCAATTTCTCAAGAGCCCCGAGCATAAACAGATCGGTGAAAAGCAAAACAACTGCTCCAAGACTCTTAAAGACGAAAGTAAGGGTCAACATGTGCAGTTTTGAAGGAAAATGGCCAGAATCAGTGAAGTATTAGAGTTCATGAAAACTCTTATAAAATCTACTATTGATGACACATTACAAATCAGCATAGGATCTCTCTCAAAAATTCAGACATGTCTACAAAATGCACAGGAAAAGATTGATTTTTTGCAGCTTGAATCTCAGCTACAACAAGAAGAATTACAACAGTAGAGTCATCATTCTGAATCTGTTTCTGTTCAGAACATTGAGACAACCACCCATCAGCAGCAAGTCAATAATGTTACTGTTCATTCAAATAAAGCAGCAATTGTACATGCAGATGCAGAAACTCAGTCTGCACTTCCCAAGCCCATCATCA